>PVKE010019058.1:0-28869 GCA_004027555.1 Craseonycteris thonglongyai | reverse complement strand
TATGGGGTGCCTCTTCTTAATGCACACTTACTCCTTGGCATACTCTTTAATGCATCTTCATTTGCTTTCCAGTCTCGGACCATCTTTTCTGTTACTCCATATTGTCTTGCCACAGCACAGTTATTGTGTTCCTTGGCAAAGTTTACAACTTTCAGTTTGAAACTGGCTTCAAATTTCCTTCTTCTTGCTGGAGCCATGACGGGTTCTTTTCTACCAGCCATTTGTTGTACACCCACTAATCTTTTAGGCCAGAGTTATACAGTACTGTAGCTTCAGCTACACATAGAATGTTCTATTACAGTACCTTTTAACTCACTGTATGTGCCCTAATACTGTAGCATTGGCTACATACAGAATGTCCTATAAAGGCACTGTACCTTCTAGCCCATTGGATGTGCTCTAATACAGTCAATTTAGCTACTATGTATCTGTACAGTCAATTTAGCTACTATGTATCTGTATCAGGACACAGCAGCTTTGGCTACACAGAACGTTCCTGTGCTGCAACTGTATGTACCACGGTGAGCCAATCACAACAAGCAAAGGTTCAAAGGTTATAATAGACCGCCTCTCTGACTCTGGCCAATCTGAGCAGGCTTTTTACTAGAACACAGTGTAGCTTCAGGTACAGAACATGTATAATGTGCATGCATAAAAAGCCTGCTCGGATTGGCTGAGTTAGAGAGGCGGTCCGAGCAGCCTTGCAGTGATTGGTGTGGGATCGAGTTGGAAAATTCGTTTAACGGCATATCCAGACGATTTTCGGGATCGAGTTGGAAAATTCGTTTAGCGGCATATCGAGACGTTTTTCGGGATATACTCGGCGTATAAGACAACCCCCAATTTTCGGTTGACTTTTTTTCATTTCAAAAGTCGTCTTATACGCCGGAAAATACGCTATACAAGGATTGCAGATATTCAATAACTCCAAGGGCATATTGTGAGGGCACATCCTCTTGGTGGAATATAAGATACCACATCATTTCTTCTAGCTTTTCTCTTTTGTTATGAGCAGGTAACTGACTCAAGAACGAGAGTATGAAGAAGCTGAGATGCGTTTATCCACTTAGGGAACAAATTGCGTGGCCTGCAGTCTGCCCATCAGTCCCACATCTTCCAGAGTCAGGAGTGGAAGTTAATATTTTAGAAAGTGGCTTGGGTGCCCTGCAAGATGACATCAAGTTTTGACTCAAGCTCAAGTGTAAAAAAAATTAGAGTTTGAATTTCAAAACTATCAACAAGACTATAAAATATTGAATCAACATAAGGCTATTTGGGGAAAAGCAGGAAAATGTTGTTTTGAGGATTTTCTGAATATTTGCATTTCTCCAGTTTTCCTCGAGGAAGCAACTATGACATGGATAGCTCCTTTTGGAATTTCTGATGGTCTTGCAATATTCCATCATTTGTTCAGTATTTATCAATGTCTGTCTGTCTGTCTATTCATCTTTCTTTCTAAAAGTTGGTCTCCACTCTCACTAATTTACTACCTAGTGGAGGGAACAGACAAAAAAGTTAACTATCCAGTTAAGAAAGTAGTAACAAATTGTGCTATGAGGAAAGAAATGGACTAGGTCAAAGATATTATAAAAAATAAATAGAAGCAACTTCTAAAAAGCATGACCAGGAAAGGTCTCTTTAAAGAGCTACCATTTCAGTGGGTTTCTGAACGAGGAAAATCATTCACGCAAAAGTCTAGGAAAAAGAGTTGCAGGCAGAAGCAAACAGGACGTTCAGAACTGAGGCAGACCACCCAGAAACAGCTTTCTAGTGTATTTGCAGCTAAGATTGTGCTGTGAGATTGGCTGATCCGCGCAAGAAATGGCCATCTTTTCTTCAAGATCCAAGACCACATGGAATAGCCAACACTTCCTGAGTGATGTCTGTGGGTCCGGCACTGTTTGAAGTCCTTTATGCAGAACATCCTTGATCATCCCCAAACCCTATGTGGTGATTTGTATTCCCCTCGTTTTGAAGAAGAGAAGACTGAGACACTATGAGGATAAATAACTTCCCAGTCTGAAAGCCGGTTTCAAACATGTTGTGTCTCCCGAAGCCAACCCTGATTCTCTTCCTCCTCACAACACCCAAAGAAGCTGTTCTTCTGTTGCTGTGAGCTGAGATGGCAGAAAGCTTTACAAAAAACGCCCCCTGGACATCTAAATCTGCGGACAAGGGGATTGTCGGCAGTGCATGGAAAAATCTCTTGCACTCCTAAGAAACAGTGTGCCCGCCCTGACAGCAACACCAAATGGGGATGGGAAAACAGGATAATTAAAACAGTATTCCACTCCGTGCCCCGGGGAGGCCTCAGCGGCGTGTTCAAAGCTAGAGCAAAGCCCTCAGCCACTGGAACACTGTTCCCATCACTGCTTCAATAAAGTAAATGGCTCCTGAAAGGACAGGAAGAGCTCATGGAGCTTTAGAGAGCAGAGTTGTCCAGTTTTCCACTCACTGTAGTGAGCAGAGAGGGGGGACCATGTGTGAAAATCAGGCGGGCCTCTAGGCTTATCTGCCATGGGAGACTGACTGGGAGTCCCTGGCTCAGGAAGTCTTGGAGGACTTCATGGACTGACATCCCGAATGCAGAGCTATGTTCTATGTAGGTCAGAGAGAGTGTGAGCACCCCCTGCTTGCTCCCAAGTTGCCTCTAAGCCAGAAGCTGGCTTGCTACCTTTTGAAAAATTATTGTGTACAAGGAGGCACTACCACCTCGAGGCCCAGCCAACGGGCCGGCCGTGGTTAGGGGAAATGCTTGTGTGTTCTGGGAAGCCGAACCAGTGGGAGCGAAAAGGCAACTGCTGAACAGAATATTAAAAAGAAACAGATCTGAGGAATCTGGTGAAACTGAGACCTAATCCAGAGAAGATAATAATGACTGAATGGAATATGATTTTTATCCCCTCCTAGTTTGATTTCCAACCCTCGACATTCTTTTATGGTCTAGAGTCGCTGCCATGGAGCTTAGTTGGCATTGTTCCCTGGAGTTCCTTCTCTTCACCTCAGATTCACTGGTGGCAGCGAAAGAATTAGTCGAGGGGATTACTTCCAAGATAACTATTTCCAGGGAGAGCCGATCAGCGCCTCCTGGGCTCCTTTGGCATCCTGGGGAAGAAGGATCAGGGCATAAGATGAGGGCGAGAACTATACGTAGTGTCTAAACTTAGCAACTGACCTCCGTTCAACGGCACCTCTTCCAGGTACTGACACGATCTTGCTACTGAGCAGGTCAGCTTGTGTACTAAGGGGAAGAGCAGAGTAGCTGCTTGCCCGTTCACAGTTCATGTGCAGAAGTGCCATGCTGTTCCTATTCGGCGATGCTGGGGCGGAAAAGTAGGTGCTACACACTGGAACGAACAGCACAGCCTTTCAATTCAATGCTCACATGGAGCGAGGTGCTTCATATTCTTCTAGTTTAAGAGGCCCCTCTTCCCTCCGTTGGGAATACTCTCTTGGTGACATATTTCTTAGCAGAAAAAAATTTTTAATTTTCGTTAACTTTATTGGGGTGACATTGGGTAGTTAAATTATATGGGTTTCAAGTGTACACTCCTGTAATACATCATCTGTGTGCTGCACTGTGTGCTCACTACCCAGTCAGTTCTTCCATCACCGTAGGTTTGACCCCCATCCTCCTTCTACCAGGCCCCTCCCCCCACTCTCTGGTAATCAGATCTAGTGGGAGCATGTTATCTATGTCTACCAGTTTTTGTTTCTTTCTTTGCCTTGTCAATTTGTTGCTTTTCGTTTTATATCCCACAAGTGAGTGAAATCATATGGTTCTTGACTTGTTCTCTCTGCCTTATTTCACTTAGCGTGATATAGCTCACGATTCATCCATATTGTCATGAATGACAACATTTCATCTTTTCTTATGTTCAAGTACTATGTATAGGTACCACATCTTCTTTATTCATTCATCCGTGTTGTCATAAATGGCTGTATTTCATCTTTTCTTATGTCCAAGTGCTATGTAAATGTACTACATCTTCTTTATTCATTCATCTATCGAAGGACACTTCAGTTGTTTCTGTCTTTGGCCACAGTGAATAATGATGCAAGGAGCATCGGAGTACACGTACCATTATGAAGAAATGTTTTCAAATATTTTGTGTAGGTACCAAAAAAGAGGGATTGTTGGGTCATGTGGAAATTCTATTCTTAATTTTTTGAGGAACCTTTATATTGTTTTGTGTAGTGGCTGTACCAGTTTACATTCTCACCAGTGTATGAGGGTTTCAATCCTCCATGGAAACCTTTTGGAATTTTTTTTTTCTCTCTTGTCTTTGTGAAAACCTTAAATGGGAATATAGTGAAACAGTGTTTCATAACATGAAATGATAACAGTAAAGGTCTTTGTGTTCTTTCCTTATGTTGTTTCTCAAAACAGTTGCTCTATCAAAGTGTGTGTTCGAATTATTCATCAAATGTAGTTTTCTAAGGCACATCTCAAATTCAGCTCTTTCTCTAAGTAACTGTAAACCTTGAATAACCAGTGGAAAAATACTATTTAATGATGACACCAATAAAAATTATTCTGGAGGAAATCTATTTGCCAGAGCAGGAGTTACCATTGCCGCCGCCTCCTGCCCCCCCCCCTTCTTTGTTATGAAGACATTACCTTGTATATGTTTTCACTTCTATTTAATGTTCCCCAACTCCCAATCTGCCCAGTGCCTACCTCCAGACATGCAGTCAGTCTTCTGTAATAACAATATAGTATTTAGCCAAAAATCTGAAGCCACCTCAATTTTACTGCATTGTGCTTAAATCACATATTATTTCTATTTTTGTATTCATATTGGAATCTGGTTAGTTTCCGCATCTAGAATTGGGAATTGGAAAACTATTCCTACTCACTCAAACTTTTGGAATCAAAAAAGGTTTTCAAAAATAAAACCATGTTGTTTTTGTGTTACATATGCTAAATGCTAAAGATTTTTTAACTGTACATAAGTATGAATATACTTTATTATCATATGGAAATATTATGCACTCAAATTTTTTCTCAGCCATCTATCTATGAAAGGTCAAATTTACTGGAATATACACTCTTTTAAAGTTGTGGGGGGAAATCTCTGTTTGACAAGACTATTGGAAATTTGATGTAATCTCAAAAAATGAAAAGGTTAAATAGCAAAATAACCTACCAATATTTCACCTGAGAAGGCAGCCAAACTCTGGTAGTTTCACAAATGTTTTATAAAATTAATATTACAACAATAAAAATGTATTTTGACTTAGGAGGAAAGTCAAGATTTTAATTTGTTTCAGTCTACAAACAATATGAATACATCAGAAATTAAATTGTACAGGACAAAATTCCTAATTTCAGAAAAAGATTAAAACCACATTAGGGCACGTGTTTGGAAATTTAATGTCAAATGGTGGATTCAAAGGCTAAATCATTTCTCCCACTGTAATCGTGGGTGAACACCACAACATATGGAGAATCCATGTAGAACATGCTTCCTTGATTTTCTTTACTCCAGCTACTTCCACTCCCACCATTACCTGAGTGTTATTACCTTTAACAGCAATCGCTATTATTTACAATCAGTTATGCCGTCATCAAGTAGGGGCAATGTCATTTGATATTTATTTGGTATCAAATTTCCACTAATTCATTAGTCATTGTGTTGAGAATTCTGTGTGAAAAATTGAGTAGTGATTAAGGAGTTAATTTGCCTGGGTCAAATCCTGGTTCTACCATTTACTAGCTAAAGGTCCCCTGGCTTATGTTATACTCTTATTTGTTCAAGCCCTACTCAGATTAAAGTTAGTACAAAGATACAACCTTGTTTGAAAACCCCTCATACTTGAAATTATTAAACTTCTGTATAGAATCCTTACTTGCTTTAATGCATCCCTGAGCTGACACGAAAGGACAGAATCTGAAGAACATTATAGGAAAACAGGAGGCAGGTGGGTAGTCTCAATAGGGGACTTTGTATAAAGCTGGACCCCATCAGTGTAAGAGAGAATGAGATGTAAACCCACTGCACAGGAGGGGATGGCTGGAATCCTTGCCTGACTTGATCTTGGCTCAGGATGGAAAGAAAATAAAATCGTCCTTGAGAACTCATAACCACAAGCTAGCCCTTACACGACAAACGTTTCCAGTCCAAATCCACTATGTCTTTGTGGTCTGAAAAATCTGAATCGAGGTCCTTAAAGTACTTCCAGATTGGTAGCGTCCCTCTGGGACTAACTGAAGCAAAGGAAGTTCCTCTCAGAGAACCTGGGCTTCAACCCAGGCCTCCACTAATCTCAGATCACACTCCTGCTTGTGCGTGTGTGTGCGCGGGTATGTCTGTGTGTGTGTGTGTGTTGGAGGGGCAGGGGGCTGCCTGTCAGAAATCACAATAAAAATCAATAAATTCAAAGATTAGAGTGATTAGCTATAGAATATAAAATAACCACATTTAATAGCTGCCTTTACATTTTTTCAAGTATAAAAGAAGTTATAACTATAGAGAGGAAATAAGGTACTATAAATAATAAGCAGTTTTGAGTAAAAATCGAATTGTATCTTTGAAAATAAAAACTCAAATGTTTTGTCACATTTAGAATTACATCTTTTTCTCATTGATTCCCTCCATAAGTAGGGATATAACATTTCCAATAGGGCACTGTATACTGTTTCTCCCAGTTCTGCATTGTCTTTTTATTCTCTTGATGCCATTTTTGATACACAGAAGATCAAAATTTTGATACAGTCCCACTTATTAGTCTTTTCTTTTAGGATTCATGTTTATTTTTGTCCTGTTTAAGTAATGTTTGTCTACCTCGAAGTAATCAAGATATTGTTAGGTATTTTTTCTAGATATTTGATTGTTTAACTTTTTACCTTTGTTTAGAAATGTGTCTCAAGTTATTTTTTGTGTCTGATGTGAGGTAGAATACAATAATTTTTTCCCCAAAATTGACAGGGAACCACTTATAGAAAATAGGGACCTTTGCCTCAGCATTGGTGCCTTGTGTCATAAATCAGGGACAATATATGTTTAGCTCTGTTTCTGGACACCCTGTTCATTTATTTTGATTTGTCTACCCCTGTGCCAATACCACCCTGACTTAACTACAGGAGTTGTAAAATTAGTCCTGAGCTTTGATCATGTACTTCCCCCAGGATATTGCTCCTGCAGTTAATAATTTTCTTGGAGGGGAAGCCAGGATGGCTCAGTGTTTTAAGCGCCTGCTTTGCAGCCCCGAGGACTAAGGATCGAATCCCAGCCCCAGCCCATGCAGACCCATGCGCTGAACTGGGGTGAGCTTCCCATGCAAGAAGCCCCCAGTTTGGCTCTCGCCTCCTCATTGGACCCCTGGCTCAAGGGGGCATGCCTCCCATGCAGGAGACCCCCAGCCCAGTTCCCGCCCTGCACAGCCCCCGCGCACCTGTGTGGAAGGAAACCGTGTCAAAAACTGATGACGTACAACTATGGAGACGGCTCTGGGCCCTCCCCCCTCTCTCTGTCTCTGTCTCTCTCTGTCTCTGTGTCAAAAAGAATAAAAATAAATCTTTTAAAACATATATTTTCTTGGCTATTCTAGGTTCTTTGTTTTTCCATATAAATTTTTAGATTCAGCTGATCAATTTTCAAAAGAAAACTAACTATAGTAGTGATTGCACGGATTTTGCAGATAATTTAGTGGGTATCGGCACCATCTTGAAAAATACTGAATTTCCTGATGATAGAAAAATGTAAACATTTTAATCAATGAGCTTTTCCTATTTCTGTCAGCATTTATTTTCTGACTGTTAAGGCGCAGGTCTTGCACATATTTTATTAAATTTTTAACACGGTACCTGGTATTTTGTCACTACTGAAACTGAATTTTTTAATTTTCATTTAGTTTTTGTTGCTAATAAGGAGTTCAAAATGGCATTTGTATATCCAGTGACCTTGTGAAATTTACTTATTATTTCTGATTATTTGTAAATTCCTTTACGACTTTCTATGTATTCAATTATGTCTTGCATTAATGAGTTTTAATTTTTCCCTTCTCTTCTTTATATCTTTTTTCTTTGTCATATTACACTAAGACCCAGGCACAATGTTGAAGATAAGTGATGATAGTGTACGTACTGTTTTATTCTTACCCTCAGTAGAAAATTGTTCAATATTTAACCAGATTAAATATGGTGATAGCAGTAAAACTTTTAAATTCTTTCTATGGCAGCTTTGTTAATTTTTTCAAGTAATTTGTTTATTTTAGCAGAATTTTCTAATGCATTGGAGTAAAGCTATTTATAATATATTTTATTATCATTTAATATTTGTAAGATCTGTACTGTGTTCTAATTTTTCATTCTTTATATCTTGTTAAGGGTTCATCATTTCATTAATCATTTCAAAGAAAACTCTTTTTGCTTTGTTTTTGTTTCCTATCATACACGTGACTTCTTTCATCAATTTCTACTCTGTTACTTATTTTATTTTTCTTTCTCCAGTCTTTGAGTTTACTTTGCTGTTTCTTTCTTAGTTTCTTCTAAGGAAGCTTAAATCATTCATTTTTAACTTTTGTTATTTTTCACTATATCCATTGAAAGCTATAACTTTATTTTTACAGCAGCTTTAAAAAAGTGTTTATTAAAATATAGCTAAAATACAATATTATATTAGTTAAGGTGTACACCATAGGTATTCAACATGTGTGTACCTAAAGAAGTGCTCACCACGGTAAGTCCAGCACCCATCTGACCCCATACCACACCATCACAATATGAGTGACTACGTCCCCTATGCTGTACATTACATCCCCATGACTTACTCTTTTTATGTCCAGAAATTTGAACCTCTTATGCCCCGTCATTCTTTGCCCCTTTAAAAATTTTTCAATTACAGTTGACATTCCATATTATTTTATATTAATTTCAGATATACAGCATATAAAAAATATATAACTTAAGAAGTGATCCTCCTGACTAGTCTAGTACCCACCGGCACTATACATAGTTATTACCATATTGTTGACTATATTCCGTATGCTGTACTTTACATCACATGACTATCTTGTAACTACCAACTTATACTTTTTAATCCCTTTACCTTTTTCACCTTGCCCCTGACCCCCTCCCACCTATCACCCCAATAAACCTAGTACCCATCTGATACCATACATAATTATTACAATATTATTGACTGTATTCCCTGTGCTATCTACCCTACATCCCATGACTACTTTCTAACAACCAATTTGTACTTCTTAATCGCTTCTGCTTTTTCACCCACCCCTCCTAGCCCCTTCCCATTTGGCAACCATTAATATAGTCTCAGTATCTATGAGTTTGTTTCTGTTCTGTTCGTTGGTTTACTTTGTTTGCTAGATTCCAATATAAGCGAAATCTCATTGCATCTGTCTTTTTCTGTCTAGTTTACTCCACTCAATATAAAACCCTCACGGTCCATCCATGTCACTGCAGATGGAAAGAACCCATTCCCTTCTAAGGCCGAGCAATATTCTATTGTACCTACCGGTATGTACCACCTCCTCTTTATCCATTCATCCATCGATGGACAGACACCTAATCTTCCTCCACATCTTGGCTACTGTAATCAATGTTAAAGCTATATATTGAGCACTGCTTTAGTTGCCTCACCCAAAAATTTATGTCTTTTTTTTTTTGCTATCATTCAGTTAAAAATATCTTATAACTTTCATGTAATTTTGTTTCTGACCCATTGATGAAATACTTAATTTCCAAACATTTAGGATTGCTCTATTTACATTTATATTTTATTTTTCTATTTTAATTCTATTGTGATTTAAAAAAAATACTCTGTATGATTTCAGTGTTCCGAAGCTTGCTAAATCTTACTCTCTGTCCCAGCAAATGGTCTAGTGTGGTAAATGGTCCATTAACACACAGAGAGCATTATTCTGGAGTTGTTGGATAAATTCATTTACATGTTTCAAGTAAGTCATATTGGTTGATGATATCTTCTGTGTCTTTCCTGATTCTGTCTGCTGATTCTATCATGTAATGAGACATTTGTTAAAAGAAAAGAAAAGAAAAGAAAAGCGTGGGGATACCAGGATAGCTCAGCAGGTGAGTGCTTGCCTTGCAATCATGAGGTCCGGAATTCAAGTTCCAGCCCTGGCCTGTGCAGCCCCATATGCTGAACTTCAGTGCAACTTGTAGCTACCGCTATGCGTACATGATGAAGTTTCTTGCCTCCCATACGAGAGGCTACCAGTTTGGTTCCTGCCTCATGCAGCCCCACATCCACCTGTGTGGAATAAAACCGTGTCACAACTAATGATGTACAACTATGGAGACTGCTCTGGGCCCACCCTCCCTCCCTCCCTCTCTCTCTCTCTCCTTCTCCCAAACAAACAAGCAAAAAAAAAAACCCTCTGCGATTGTTGGATTGTCTATTTTTCTCTTTTAGTTCTATCATTCTCTCTGTATTGAAGCTGTTATTTGGTGTACAAAGTCTATAATTCTTATATCTCCTGATGGAATTGAGATATTCACCTTTCTAGTATTCTTAATTTCTTCATGTAGTTTCATGTATTCTTGCTAGGGTCACTTTTTTTTTTTTTTTTTTTTTTTTTTTTTTTTTTTTTTTTTTTTTTTTTTTTTTTTTTTTTTTTTTTTTTTTTTTTTTTTGTATCTGAAAAACTCTTGTTAGTAATTTTTATAATACAGATATTCAGGCAACAATTTTCTCAACTTTTTTTTAATTTGCAATTATGTTTATTTCATCTTCATTTTTGCAAGAATTTTTTCTGTCGGTATGAAACTCTAGCACAGAGGCTTTCTCCTTTCGATACTTTAAAGACATTATTCCCTTGGATTCTATCATCCATAATTTCTGTTGAAAAGTCACCCTTTCATCTCTGTGTTTGCTCCCTTAATTACAATGGACCTTTATTTCTAGTTGCTTTTAAGATCTTCCATTGTATTTGATTTTTATTTTAGCAATTTGACTATGATGTGCTTAAGTGTGGGTTTCTTTTTAAACATTATGATGACAATTGTGGAACTTACAGAATCTATTGGCAAATGTCTTATGTCATTTTCAGGAAACTCAGTAAATTGGAGGAATGTATGACTTGAATTATGATTATGGATCATGGAGGGGGTGGCTTTAGTTCAGATAATATCTTCAGGTAGTCTCTTAAGAGCCCACACCAACTCACAATCTCTAGGCCTCCCCTAAATGTCCTCTCTTACAACATCACATTTTAGCACATTTTATACTACACTGTAACTATATATTTTTCACTTGTAAAATGAGCAAAATGCAAATAAAGTGGACTCTCTTCTTTCATGTATATGTAAAAACATATGAAAAATTATTTTATTATGCCATTATATATTTTTTAATTGATTAATTTCTGTTTGTGTGTTTTGCTCATTTAAAAATTAAAAAAAAAAACTAGAACATTGAATAGGTGCTTTAAAAGGCCATGAATAGCATTTAATTACTAGAATTAACTAAGAACTAGTTATTTACATTATAAAGTTATATTGTGCCAAAAATCATTACATTTACTTAACAAGGGGATCAACTCTTATCTCATAATTGGTTTCTAAATTTTTATTAAGTAAAAATTACCTATAGTCAAATCAGCTTTGAAAATATTTTTAATGAAACATAGGTCTATGTATAAATGGATCCATTTTTTTATTATTTACAACCCTATATCAAGTACTAAAACTCTTAATTAGTGTTACTCTTCACCTTCTTTCTCAAACATCTTCAAGAAAACCACCACCCACCTGCCTGTCCAGCTGAAGAATGAATTATATTACTTTGCCAAAGGTTGAGGAACTGAAAATCATTTCCGTATTTTCTGCATAGATTTTGTTATCATGCACTGACTATTGCTTCTTTATTTAATATAAGTGATGCAAAAGAAGTATTAAATGTGGCTCTGATAGAACTCAGTTACTAAGTTTTCAGCAGAATGACACTACTGCAGACAGTGACAACAGTGGCATCTGTTGGTCACTTTTGTACCTGCGGACATGTGACTATAGTAGAAATAATGTAACAGCTGGACCCCAGTCTTGTACAAGCACTTTAATTACTTCAATAAAGATGGTTATTATGTGGAATCCGTTGTGATTAAAGATTACCCTAGCACAGGCTTGTAGTGTAATAAAAAAGGTTTTTAGCATTTTATGAATATGCATTAAGAGAGGCTAGGAGGTAAATGCCAAAATAGAGATACATACAGTTTAAGTGCTGTTGATGCTCAAACGAAAGAGAACAGGATTGTAAATGGAGAAAACCAAAGACACACCCCCCCCCCCAAACAAGGTTAAATTAAAGCTGTGTGAGCAGGATTTGTGTAATGGAGCACACACACACACATGCACACATATCCAGACACGGTAAACCGTATGAGGCTAGATAGCGATGTTGAGACATTTATGTTAGGGTATGAGTGGTATCAGGTCGTTTCATTCATATATAGAGAAGGTGTGTGAAGCATAGCAGGAAAAACAAAACACAAATATAAGCTCTCACCTCAGCGTGGGGATAACTAAATGTGCAGGAAAATGGTTTGCATTTATTCTAGAGGGGGCAAGAAGCAAAAGAACGTATTTGAAGGCAGGAGTTACTTGTCAGGGTGGTCTTCAGAAAGATGATTTAGCAATAAGTTGTGCTATAAATTCAGCTGCTCAAGCATACTTAAGAAGCTGTTATTGATAGCAATTAATGTCACCCCAATAAATTTAACAGCAACAACAACAAAAGCTATTATTTCTCACTGGAACCACTCAAAAGTCCCAGAGATAATAGAGGTCAAAGAGAGTACACGAGGATAGCATTCTAGTGACCCTCCTGTGTACCGTGCTCTCTCACTAGCATCCTGGGGGACCACTCCGCTAGGTCATAGTTTTCTCAGTCCGTTTTCAATGTGGGCATCTTTTATGTAGGCATATCATTCAGCTAGTCCTCTTCTAGTGGGCTTTTGAGTTGTGTCTGGATTTTCACTAGTACAAAGAATGCTATAGCAATTCACATGTGCGCGTGTCATTCCATACATGGCCAGTGTAGCTCTGAAACAGATTTGTGGAACAAGAATTGCTAAGTCAAAGGGAAAACGCACGTGGACTTTTTCCAGGTTACTAAGAGACGCTAGGGTGTGTAGGAGTTTTATATACCTTTTAATTTTTAGAATTAAGGAGGTTTATGTTATTTTCATGCACTTTGTTTTTAGGAAAAAATATCACTTTGAAATGATAAATACATTGTTCAACGTATTATGTAGAAACTCAGAGAACAAGCCTCTGTCGGCACACGTTTAATAAATCTTTTGTTTCCCTGATAACTGGCGTGTTTCTTTCAGTTAATAGGCTATTAATGAAGGCAGCATGCAGGACCCTGCTCCTGTCTCATCAGAAGAGGGAGCTGGGGCCAGAAAGATTCATCCGGGGTTGGTGAGGTGTCCCCAGTCGGCTGCCACCAGGCCAGCCACACCGTCTGTGTTGGCTCAATGGTGTAAGCACGGCTCAGGAAGGAGTCGATGCCACTCGCACCATGATGCCAAGGGTACTCTTTCAGGAAGAACTGGGTCAGTCACTGACAGTGGGAATACACTTGGCTCCCCGTAGCGTAGTCTGCTGTTATGGGGACAGTCGATGTTTGCCTTGCTGGGGCCTGCTTGCTTCTCATGAGTTCATCAGCTGTAGCCCTCAGTGGTGGAGACGAAGGAATGGGATCAGGCAACCCCCCCTCCCCCCCTCACCACCACCACCACTCCTGCCCTCCCCACTTCTTCACTATTGCTGGTGTGTAAGACTAGGAGCACACGACTTTATTAGCATCCATCAGACCTAGTCTTAGGCTAAAAGCTGCAACACCCCCACCCACCCACCCACCCACACACACATCAGTGAATGGAGCCTCTTCTGTGGAGACGGGTAGAGCTTTCCAAACGTGTGGATTGCAGACTGGAGGCTGGAAAGAGGGAAGTGAAGAGAAAAGGGCGCAGAAGAGAAAGGGAAGCTGAGCGAGAGCTACGGGGCTCCTGAGGGAGACCCTCTGACAAGGCTGAAGTTCTCCTCTTGTGTGAAGTGTGGTAAGGAGGTCCTTCGCCATACGCACTAGAAAGGGGAGACCCTTTTGCAAGGCAGAGCTCCCCCGAGAATCATGGCCTTGGGCCAACTCATGGTTAGAGAGGGCTCCACTCCCCCAGAAACACCCACAAGTTCTCTTCAGGCCCTCTGTGTGAGGAAGCATGGAAATATCTACGTTCAACATGTGCAGTTTTCCTCAGACAGAACTGCCTGGTAGATTGCTTTTCTCTTCCTCCATGGAAATGTCTTTTATGTTGGTTCTTCAAAATACTTTTTGGAATTAAATAGTAAAAGAAGGGGAGACGAAAGGAAGAAGGCACGGAAGGGAAGAAGAAAAGGAAAATACGAGAGTTGGTGGATTTCAGTGATCATTCAAAATGTAATCACCGTTGCTTTAGAAAAATGGATCATTTCTTATCGAATTTACCAGGACCTCTCGTTCTGAATCCATTTTATTTGTTTTTAGTTTTTAATTTTTTTAATTCTTAAATTTATTGGGGTGGCATTGGTTGGCAAAAATTACATAGATTCCAGGTGTACAATTCTACATGACATTGTCTATACATTGCATTATGTGTTCACCCCCTCTGAATCCATTTTAAAACTCTCTTGAAAACAAGAAAACAATTTTCAAAGCAAAACAATGAATTATAATCTTTTATTGAAAGAAAAAATAACTGAGCTCAAAAAAGCTACACTTGTCATGCTAAGGACAGAGGTTTACACAGGTTTCATGTATGTACATACTCATGACATTCTATCACAACATCAGAAGGCAAGTCTCACTGCCACAGTGTTTGGTAATGAATAAAACTCATCCAAATGAATCATTTTAATAAAAAACATCTAAAACGACACAGTATATTTTAGGATTATGTACATATTTGAAACATTTTGATATTTTAAAAACACATTACTTTCCTATGTGCATCACAATTATCTCTAATTCTCAAAATAGTATGGCACCAAAATTGTTTGTCAAGTAACACAAGATGGTGTAGACCGTAACCAAGCACCAGTTAAAGTCAGCACTTAATCTTCCATCAAGCTAAGAGGCTTCTAATGCATGCAGAGTGAAGTGGGTATTTAAAAGCACCATTGAAATAATGAAGAGCCTCCATTTTTTTTACCTTTAATTATTAGCTGATTATTATTTTAGGGAAAATAGGGGGAAGTGGATGATTCAGATCCAAGTTTTTTCTGTTTGATGGAGTGCTAGAGCTCTCGAAGGAAACTTCCAAGGCCTTGGAGAAGGCTTGGAAGGTGAGCAGGTCCTTGTTACGTGAATTATATGTCAGACCTTTGCATAGGAGTGAGACCCTAGGAAGGATTCTACCGATTTACAATAAAGTTGAAAGATACTAATTTGGACAATTACTTCAAAGTATATTTTATTTGGTTATGCTAATAAGTAGCTTAAGAAAAATCTCTTTTAAAACAAATTATCACATTTAGTCAGTTCCACACCACCCCCCGAAATTTCACCTAAGAATATGACCTTTGTTAGCTACAGGTAGTATGATTCTAAGCATTTATGTAATTTGTTAGGTTAAAAAGACTTTGAGTGGAATAATTATTAGCTCAATAGTCTGACCAAAGAAAATGGGCAAGTTATAAACCAACAAGTAAAGGTAGGAAGATCATCTTTTTTGCATATGGAATTGTTTTACCGTATCTTTTTTTTATCTTGAGTACCGTGCAAAACAAAAATAGTGTATAGTCTTAAAATGAGACACACTTAATTCTGTTTGGTAATTTTAATTCTAGTTGTATTTATAATGTAAACAAAGTGAAAAAATATACTTTAGCAATGCCTAGTTTTAAAAAAAAATAACAGCACCGTAACAGCACCCCAGAACTAGAAAATCATAAAAAACATTATTATTTAGGAAAGTGAATATCAAGTTACGCTACCTCTCTTATACTCATAGTAAATATGTCAATAGAGTCAAACCTTTTTAAATGCTGTCAGATTTAGAGAGTGTCCGATATTCTAAAATTGTATAAATTCAATTTTTACTGAACAGAAGAAATGGCTTTTATTGCAGGTAAGGTAGCCATGAAGAATTTGTTTGTACAACCACCAGAGGGCACCAGTGCCTGCAGCATGGTTGATGTAGGCGGACTTTATCTACCTTTGGGTGATATTTAAACATTGGCCTGCTAAGAAATGCCTTAAAAAAGAAAATTCATAGCTTCTAAAAATATATATATTTGCATTCTGCAACACTTACATAATTTTGGACTTTTAGATTAAAGATTGAGTTCACTGGCCAATTTTTGGTTAAGATTCATTTACCAGGGTTTTATTACTATTTCTGAATCAGTAATTAAATGAATGACACTTTCAACAATGAATAAAAAGAACATTACTAAAGCTATTAACACTAATAATTCACTTAGCACCATATGTTTAGCACCAAAACAGATGATAGTTCACACTTAATAAATAACTGTAATTGCAAAGAAACCTCAAAATTTCAGAAATTTGGTGGTTGTATTGCAATTTCAGCACCATCACCCAGTTAATTGTTAAACTTTCTAAGTTTTTAATTGATTTCTCATAAGTCAAAGCTATACCATGACATATATTTAAAGATCATTTTGCTCATATTTCAGTATGTCTTCCCCATACATGCAATGACAATACAAAAAAGAACATATAAAAGTAACGATAATGTTAGTTAGACTTTGGTAAAAATCTAACTTCATTTTCCCTAAACACTTTGTAGGTAAAGGCTTCCACTCACTTCAAGATTTTCTTCCCATGATTCTGCAGGACCTCGGGAATATTGTATGGGGGATGGAGGGGGACACAGACCACAGGCTAATTGTTAATTTTTCTTTGTGGACACGTTCAGATTATCTGCTTAGTTTATTTGTTTAATGAGCAGGCTGTAGACACAAACCACTTAAACTGGCCTAAATGTGTGTGGTATTTGCTTATGTAGATGTTATAAGGAAATTTAATGCGAGCATTGAGTGTGTGTGTATGTATATAGTTTCAATTCAAATACTCCAAGCAAATTGTATTGGTTTAATGTGCCCTACGTTTGTTGAGCTCTGTGCTAAAGCTACATGGAGCTTTCAAATGAACATTTCCATGGTTTCCAGGGACCCTGACAACATTGTCAAAGGAAGTGGGTTGGGACACTCTGATGGGCCACAGAAGTGACAATTCTTAGACTACTGAACAGGCACAAATAGGTTAATAATTGTTTCTGCTAGATTTTGAAAGCGACCTTATCTGTCATAACCGGGAATATTAAAACTGTGCCTACACAACTCAAATACAATTTTATAAAGACATCCATCAGTTTAACAACTAAAACTAATTTTTTTCAGTCTTTTGATGACAATAAAGCCAAAAATATATATTTGTGACACTCCTTTTTTAACTTTTCTACTGGGAAAAAAAAAAGGTGGTATGAAAAACGGATACCCTAGAGAAGATCAATGCTGTAGAAATATGTATGCCAATTACTATTTCTTTTGAATGAAACCTTTTGAAATGAAAACCTCAGTACTAACTATTTACAGCTGCTTATGAAATAGCTTAGCCCCCCAGATCCGTTCTGCCTCTGGGGATGACAGTGAGAAATAGCTATTCTAGCACCATTGATGCATGCTGTGAGAAATATGACGTGCTGTGTTGTTACCAGCCAACTGTCATTTGCTTTAGCCTAGGAAATAAAACATTTCACATGGCCACATTATATTACTAGCTTTTAAAAATACAGATACAATAACAAATATACCCGTTATATGTTCAGCTGAGTTGTTAAATTATAAATAAACTTACAATTCTAGTTGTGATTTGGAAAGGACTGTTGTAAGTTATTAAGTGTGTAGACCCTAGTCTTAATCTGATATGTTTGATGCTTTATATGGATTTCTGATGCATTCAAAGCTTTGTATTTAAGATATTTTGTCTTATTAAGACATGGAAAGATGGGATTTCTCTAAATTGTTGCCATCCTAGGCTTTTTACTTAATTCTAAAAATCCATTTGCATAAACATTCATGGCATTATAACCACTCTATAAGAAGCTGGAATAAATACAAAGAATTGGTTTCTGCCAAAGAGGAGCTCATGAAAAACTTAGTTTTATCTTAAATGAAAGTTTCACATTAAGAGTAATTTTCATATTCATAAATGCCATTAATATAGTAATTTTACCTTCATAAGATCCTCTGTAAAATATGTAGCAAATACTATTATTCTCTTTTTAGAACTGAGAAACCAAGCCACACAAGAACAGCAGCAACAGATCTGGAACTAAGGATAACCACCTTTGGTTTACTAACACATTTGCTACTTATGTAGAACTAGTATAGCAGAATCAAGGATGGAAGTACTTTCTAGATAAATCAAGCCAACATCCTACTAGTAAGATTTCTTTCCAGTTACCTATTGTATGCTAGATAAAAGTTGGATTTGGGCCTGAACCACATAATTATTTCTGTTTTTCATTTAAGTCTCCATAAATATTTATTTTAATAAAGTCTGTACATTTGCTCACAGAAGCGGAGTACTATGATATGAAAACATTTGGTCACCATATTCAATTTGTAAAGAGGATCTGGCCTATTGTTTGTCATCATGTAAGCCTAAACTCCAGGTGGTGGATTTCTCCCCCATTGAATGGATTTAATTAATTGTCTGTCATCTTTCAATGCATCCACCCAAAGAAACTGAAAATGTGTAGAGAATTTTAAACAAGTAGCTTCCATCTGCTATTTGCACTCTGGAACTAACCAGGTGTACGTACTCTGTACTTCAATGGAATTATTATATAACCTGAATGTATCTCTGTCTCTCTGTCTCTTTCTCTGTCTCTCTGTCACACACACACACACACACACACACAGAATGTATCCTATGGTCTTGATCCAGATCATTGAGTTCTTCATTCTGAAAATGATTTTCTGAAGGAGAAAGCATTGCATTTCCAAACTAACATGAGTGAAATTTTTATAGGGACAGTGATTTGATTTCCACAGTCAGGCTTAACTGAGAACTGAAAATTACTTTTCTACGTAGACAGAGAAATAAAATGTGGTACGAAGTCCTTAGAAACTCCTGTGAGGAGGGCTCTTTGCGCACATCCTGTTTGTGGTGTGTACACAGGCTCTGTAGTAGATGCGCACAGGCCTGGAAGGAGTGGGCTGATGCTCATCAGATAACGGCATCTTGGTACCTCAGTGTTTCTGTCCGGCAGCCTTTACCTCCTGCAGACAGGCCTCATGATATACTAGACCCTCAGGACAGGCCCTTCTGAAGCATTCTACCTCATTCCTGTGACTTTTCGTACTTGCCTCCTAAATCTTGCTCGGCTTAGGCCTCGTCAGTTTTCTTAGGGTCTTGCTTTGCAAAGTCACGACTATCTACCCTGACCCAAGAATTCTGGGGCAGTTTTCAGTCTCCCTTCCTTCTCCTAGTTCCAGCACTGTAGCTAAATTTTCCTGTTAATCAGAAGCCTTACGAATTACATGGTGTGGCTTTTCATCTAGTCCACCAACGGGTGAACATTGCGACTGTGTTCACTTCCTCAAAGTGAAAATCAATTTCTTAAAAAGGAATCATTTTCTAGCGAAAGCGTGAGGCTGCTTTATCTCCTGAATATTTTTGTGAGCTTCTTGAAAGCAGAAACCATACCTCATGATCTTTGCATTATCAGAACATAAATAACTGCCAGCGTGCCTTGCACATAGTAAGCACTCAACACACCCTTATTGATTCAATAGAAGAGATTAAGCATAAGGCATGATTTGCAACATAAGTTTGAGCACGTCCTTTTGGAAACCCAAATAAGACAAAATATCTCCAGAATGAAGTCTGTGGTTGCTTAATGAAATGATTACATCCAGATATCTCTGAGAGTTATTTGGCAAACTATCATTTTATAGGTAAAAAATGAGTGCTGAAGATGTCCCAGCACCTCATATGCATTTCTAAATAGAATTTATTTTTATTTCCCTCAATAATTATAGAATCATATTATTATCTATGTGTTACATCACTGATTATCTGTGTATGTGTGTGTATGTGTGTGTGTGTGTGTGTGTGTGTGTGTGTGTGTGTGTATATATATATATATATTTGTATATGTATATATACACACACATACATTACAGGTCAAATAGATTTTTTGTTCCTTAAAAATATAACAATTCTTTTGGAAAGAAGTTTTGGAATCGGATGCATCAACTATGTCAATACTACCTATACAATATTTTAATTTAGTTTTAGAGATAAGAAAATAGAAATGGATATTCTGATTACCTCAAAAGGTTAAACAAACATACAAAACAAACACTAATTTATACAATGAATAGTAAAAGGAGAACAAGATTATTATAAAATATGTATAATATGTGCAAAACTCAATATATATATAGACCTATGATTCCCAGAAATCATTCCATTTCTGGAGGACAAGAGAAGCTTATTTAAACCAGTACAGGTAGTTTGACGTTACACCTGGAAAACAAAGATTGTCAGTACAAGATCCCCCGTAACTGGGAGGGCAAGCTGAACATGGTACTCCTACTTTGTACGGGGCTTCTCCAATCCAGTTGCCCCTAGAAAGAAAGAGGGGAGGGGTGGGAAAAGATAACATTAGTGTCACTTGTCCAGTTAAAGGAATTTGATCCTCCTTAAGCACGTGTTCATATGTCTTTGAGAAGTTTACCATTTTAATTTTTTTTTTTTTTGACAGAGAGAGAGAGAGAGAGATACAGAGACACCAAGAGAACTGAACTGGAGGAGCTCCCCAGTTCAGCACATGGGTCAGGGCCGGGCCAGGATTCGATCCTCATTCCCCGGAGCTGCAAAGTGAATGCTCAACCCACTGAGCCATCCCGGCTTCCCCAAGAAGTTTAGCATTTTAGAGAGGCACTGAAAGTTAAAGTTATATCCACTTCTTATTTCCACAGTAACTTATTCTCTATATCTTACTTTTTCAATATTTTCTCTCTGAGTCAATATTGTCTTAATTTACAGATAAGAAGTAATGACGTAGTCATATGACACCAGGCTTGATGCTCATTCCAGCCGCTACGTCTGTCTCCGCCCATTAGCCAGCCACTGTCTAGAACACACAGTCAGCCTCGATTCCCTTTTTAAAAACTCATGCTAATGCTGTTCTAAGGACAGTAAAAAGTATACATGTATATCTAGGAGGCTTCAAAATGATGAAATAAGCAGGAAGTTGTCAAAAGCACAAAACATAGTTTATAAACGTTCGCAAGATTTGTTTAAAGTTGTGACATATTTTCAATTTCAAAATTTATAAAATGATGTATGGAAAACTCTATTCTCAGAGTAAGAGAATAATGGTTTCTATGAACAGTTAATGTGACTCCAAACCTTTCCAATATATAAACTCATAGCATTCCTTTTTAGTTATTCTACTCATTGTTAAAATAAGGAATACATTGAACTGAACCACTTTGTGTTCTCAGCATTTTTCTTTATCTGTCTCCGTGACCATCATGAAAATAATACAGCAATTCACCAATTAGGATATTAAAAACAGCCATATTGACTTACCATTATTTGCCTTCTTTAATTATGAAGAGGAAAATAAATATATTTTCAGTAGCATGATGTTTAGTAACTGGAGTACTAAAAAATAGCAACATAGCCAAAAATACAAAGGAAATTGAATGGTCAGGAAAAAATTGGTTGTCAGTAATAAAAAATCAAAGTTGAAGATAAGACAACAGTAGGTAAGAGGCTAACATATGAAACCAGTGGTTCTCATCTTTAAGTCCTAAATAAGACCAAGACGTAACTTAGGAAGTGTATCTATAAGATGTGAAAATATCTGCTTAAACTGGGCAGTTAAAAATTCAGACTTTACAAAATATCTATAAAAGACAATGTACCTATACACATGAAAAATTTCCTGATTAACTATTCATATTCTACAAAATGAGATGAGATTCCAAGGCTGCCCACCTCTATTTAGTTTATTCTACAAGCTACACCCCCAGATAAGCTTCCTCAAGCATAATTTTGCTGATGTCCATTCAAGAGATGCCCATTATCTTACAAGTTAGCTCACTTCTTTATCCTAATCTCTCCCATTCTGTACTCATAGTGTTATTTCTCTCTGTACCTTTACCTAAAACTATAAAAGTATATGGATCCAGCTATGCTTTGTTAATTTCATATCTTTTCCATTTATCCTATATAACTTTTTGAAATTATATAGCACTTATGTTTGGAAACATTAACTCAGAAATACAATTTTATTATATGTAAAAAATTGCTATATATTATAAATGTTGACATAAATTGCAGATTTTTATTGAATGGTAAATCAGTCAACTGATAAACTTCTAATATTCTCTTATTTTTTATGTCCTATCCCTTGGAATTAAATTCTCCCTCCCTGTCTCTCTCTTTCTCCCACTCTCTTCTTTTTCCCCCCTTGAAAAACAGTTAGGCTTGAGATAACTTCATACTGGCACCGGAAGAATCATATTCAAATGTGTCAGGATTTCTAAACTTTATTGCCTAGGTTTCAAAATAATGATTTCTATTACAACAAATATAGAATATCAGTACAATAACAATCTCTTGGACCCATAAAACAATCAAATCTTTCATCAACAGTATTAGAAAAATCTAATCATTGGCCAAAAGGAGAAAAGTTAAATGAATGAAATAAAAATCTCTCTCACCATATGGGTACCACTTGGCCTATTTATGTCAGGAAGAAGGGTAAAAGCTTAATGGGAAAATATAAGGTGTGAACCTGAAAATGTCAAACAAATCCCGTTTAATGCTTTTCATAACGCAAACACATCTACTTTCCAAATCTTACTGTTCTAATAATTGTGAAGTGGGGGCCAGTGGGAAATCGCTATTTTTCTAACTTTGCAAAAACACTGGCACACTACCATATACATGAGTAATGCAGTTGTTTGTGAAACATTTTCTCATTCCCTCCCATACTGGCAACGCTGGAGAAAATCGTTGTTTGGGACTTACTTTGGAAGACACTACAAATGTCATAAATCCTTTGCACATTTTAGTATTTACTCCAAGTAAGAACAGACTCTTGAATAAATACTGCAACCTTTTATCATCTGGAGAGTTATTGTTATCAAGAAAACATTTTATCAAATGTTCACACATGCTGATTTATTCTTACGTAAAAATTGTTCATAAATATGGCCATATTTTATCATCTTTAATCAGTTTTCATAGTAATTTTTATGTATGCCAGAGGATGAAATTACTGAATAATTTTTAATACTGAAATTTAAATTAGGCAGATCCTTCTTAACCACCTATGGAATTAGTAAACTATAATTTTAAATTGTATTCTGAAAGAAGGAAGAACACTTGTTTGGGAAAAGTTTAGCTGACATTCTGGTACTGAGAGGTGAAAATATTGTGGTGTTGATAAATTCCCTAAAAGATTCTTTTCAGATGCTTTTTATAGAGCTATCAAAAGTCTTGAAGGACAGTATTTGTTTTCCAATTACCCCAACAAGGAAAGACGGTGAGGAGAATTTAGTGAAGCCTCCATATTGGATTGTTTTGCCTACAATTGTAGCCCAGAATCCTTTTCCTTGTGAAAAGAAACCTTATAGATCATCATTTTCCGGGTATAGGAGAGTGATGGAAGACTTCAAGATTACAGGCCCTTGTAGTTAAGCCTGACCCATGTTAAAATACCTGTCAGACTGAAGATGTTTAGCATCATGAAAGGTTCTTGGGGACGAAGGCCACCCGGTACTTACTTTGGAGCGTAGTTGCATACCAAGTAAACGGCACGGCGCCATACAGCTCCCCACACATTCATGTTTTGGCAAGTGTGGATTGCACATCCTATTCGATTGGAGGTGGCCCAAACCATCTGAGAAGATAAGACAGTGTACCACGTTTAAGTCCACATGAAGAAACATGTGGGAGCCAAGTTAGGTAAGAACATTGCTTTAAAAGTCTGAATCAGAAATTAACACGACAGTTGAAATGACCTGCGTGTAATGTGTGCACATGGGGCCAAAACATCTCATGGGACACCTGGGATTGCAATCCTGGGGATACGGAAAAGCGTAGTCTTTCACTTCATCATACCATGGCTTGACCAACTGGAGAATAGAGCGATATCTGCATGTCAAGAAAAACCATGAGAAGAACAATGAGTCAGCAGTGGATACAGTGGACTCGTATTCGATTGTGAGTTAATTGTTCTTTTACAGATTACTCATGATGAGTCATGAGCATACCTGCCCCTCAACACTATCATTACCACCTAGTAGAATCCTCTATTCCTTCAAGTAGGGCCAATATAAAATGCCCAGGTCTGGAACAAATGATCCTATATTTGTTTAAGTATGTGTCTGGTTGTTTCACAAACAGAAATGCAAATATTTCAGGAATCATCTTTATCTTCAATCTATGTCAAAATGTTCTTCCATCAGAACCATATACATGATTGAGAATTAGATATATCGAAGTAGTTACAATGCTATAATAGAACTCACTGTGGGGTTTTTTTTTCCTTTAAACTTGTATCACTTCAATTTTAAAAACAGCACACCTGAGTTTCCTCCTTTATAATGGAAGAGAATGGATCTTTAAATGTTGGATGATAACATTCCATAGTCGTAAGAACAGCTTTCCCATCGTTGTGTATACTTGCACATATATAATGTGTATAAAACACATACAATATTGGTAGATGCAACCATGAGAAAGTTGCATACATACAAGAATGGTTTGTTGCCAGTCAAGGGATTTTCTTAAGGTGCACAGGATATAGCATATGCCTGATCCTTTTAGAGATTCTGTGACTTAAGTGAAGATTACAGGCTAAGGGAAAGTGTTCCAAGGATGAAAGGAGAAACTGGCCTTACTCAGCTTTTTTAACCAATTAAATAATCCTAGAAGACATCTAAAACAGTCATATGCCAAGCATGCATGCCTGACACATAGTGAGCACTCAGTAGATAGTTGCTGATATTACTTGAAATTGGTGGAGCTCCCCCTTGGGAATGAAGCTGTGTGGATAAATGGTATCATTGAAACTGCTTCCTACCTTCCAGTTCGTACAGACAGATTTTGGCCCAAAAATCTCAGTAAGTAAGAAGGTCCATGGTCCCAAATGCAAGTAGCTGCCCAAGCCTCTGCGGATTTTGCAAGATTTTCATCCCAAACCTGTGAAGGGAAAAAGGCTTCAACTTTACCAGGTCTGCTAGTCAGAAACAAAAAATAAGAGGAAAGAAATGGTGCTGCTATTTCCTAAAGTTCTTTCAATTCTGTTTCCTAAGAGTATTTTTACTAAAAGAAAGCAAATTGACACCATTGATATTCAATTCTATAATGCAATATGATTGTACCCCCAAAACTGTATTGTTTTCACAGTCCCATTCAGTTCCAAAGTCCAGCCATCAGCTTTAGGAAAAGATAGGTTCACAAAAATGCCATCTATAAACATAACATGTGGACCCCTCATACTGACCACTGAAATCTGAATCCACCAAAGTCAACTGATTTCCCTAGAGTAGTTTGACCAGATGTATCATTTTAATTGGGACAGATAACAATGGTACTGTCCCGTTTTAAACGTACGTATGGTCAGCCTAGTCTCACCAGGCTAAATTCAAGGTTACAGTAGGCAGACCAGATGTACCATTTGCAACAGGACAATACTGTTGTTTTCTGTCCTGTTTAAAATGATATATCTTGTCAGTCTACCCTGGTGGTCAACTTAACAAGAAGAAGCCATACCTTGAAAACTGGTATGATCAAAATTACTCAAATTGATTTATTAAAACTAATCATGTTGAATATTATACTGCAACTTTTAAGGGTTAAACTATATTATAGTATAATCAATCCCATGGAGGCTTCATATTTTACATTATTTGACTTCTTTGGCAGTAATAATAATAATATGAGAATTAAATTTTAGTTGGTATGAACTGGAAATGAATTATTATAAAAAAGTAACTTGATTAGGCTACATGAGGCTACTATAAAAATATAGTACATTATGATTCAATGAAATAAAAAAATAGTAATTGTTCATGGAAAGTAAGTTCTTTACATTGATAAATGTGCTACTAATGTGTAATGAATTTTTTCTAATTAAGAAAATTGTAGGATAAAATTTGTATCAGCCTTAGATTTAGTATATATTTAGATTAGGTACCAAACAGACGGATGTTGTCATCTCCAAAGCTGTATATGGAAATTAAGCTGAGCATTTGTGGACCGGCCAATAATAAATCAACTCTAAGATGATCTGTTTCTAGCAAGTTACAAGGTACAAACACAAAGTAGATAATATTCATAATCCTTATACCTAAATACAGTAATAATGCTTTTAAAGTTTCTCCCTAATGAAAATATAATTTAGGGGAATACTTACCTGTTGTAAAAATAGATTTTAATTGAGTTTTATAGTTAAATGTCATGATATTATTGTCCAAGCCATTTAAATTCTTATATATTATTCTATTTGAAAAAAAATTCTTCAAATTCTGACTACACAATGAACAGTAGCAGATTTTAGAAGGTAATACCTGATATGAAGAAGGAAATGACAGTTTGTAATTATTCAAATTCACATGAAGCTCCATCGATAAAACCATGTAGATGTCCTTCTACTAATCTTTGTTTTCCTACAGTCATAATCTCCTCTATCTTATCGGATTATCCAAATTACTAAAATTATCGTTATCACAGTTTATCAAAATCACCTTATCATTCTTTTGGTGACCTTCTCCTCCAGCAGGTCATGTGGGCTAAGCCACACTCGCCTACATTCAGGTTAAAAGCCATGAGCTCACTATCTATCATAAACACGCAAGCAAACTCGTGGGGCTGCTTCCCATAACACTGCAAAGGCATACTTCTCCTCAGGGACAAGGAGATACGTACATTTCTTACTATGATAATGTATTTAAGTGAAGGGAAATTAATTTAGTGACCTGGAAATAAAATAGGAAAAAAAAAAAGAAATTTAGAGATAAACTCTTCAAGAGACACTTTGACCCTATGAGTCCACAGCAGCCACTCTCAAAAGAGCATTGTTCGTTACTCAGAAGTTGTTTTAAAGTAGCCAAACAACATCATCTTACATAAATTACTCTAGAAATACATTAAAATAAACTTCCTCACAAAGTTTACATGAAATAAGTATTATTTAGAAAGGGCCTAGAGTAATTCTGTGGTGACAATGGCCATATCTCCTGTGCCCATGTACAAAGAGAAAGGAGCTATAGCGAAGCACACTTTAAGTATCCAGGCTGTAATCTGCACATTTTGGGGATTAAATTAAGTGTGGCAACACATTACAAAATACAACTTTAAGAAGTAATGTTAAATACAGTATCAGAAAATGGATGATATTCTATAATATTTATGAACTAGTGTCATTTCTTTATGTATTTGATTTTTTCCTCTGAATTCATATGCTTTTATAATTATGAAAAGGGGATTTTGTACTACCTTTTTCAAAAGTAGTACAAATTATTATTTTACTGTTAATCACTTAGCTCAGTAAAATAATAATTGGACATAAATTGTATGAATTATTACTTTAGACTTGTTTGTAAAAGTCTTGGTTAAGTATATCAACAATAAGAAAGAAATTTATAATAAAAACTATAGAATCTTTTACTGAAATTAATTTTTAAAAGCATTTTGTTTGGTTGATGGTGAACTTATCCATCATTTATTCTTCTGATGTTTATAAATAAAATATGGATTTATGACATATGGGTTACAGTTCATCAAAGTGCAAATTAGCACAATTCATTCACAAAATAATTTCAGATGAAATAGCATCAATGAATTGTGTCCCCTGAAGGGTTCTTAACTAATTGCAGTCAATTGAGCAAAAAATACATTTAAGTATTATTTACATATTGAAATACAATGTGCACTTAAATCAATTACTGCTAAAAACCTAGAGTCTTGTCCTAGAAGAGCACAGCACAAGTAACATTGACCTAAAAATAAAAAATCTTGTGTTCCAACTCTAATTCTATTGCTAAAATCATCTATGACTGAGGGCATATGAGTTATTCTCTATCTCCCAGTTAACTCGTCTATAAAATAAGATTGAATGAGGTCACCTCTAGGGTACCTTTGTTCTTCAGCTTCTCGTGATTTAATATACCTGCCTGAGTAGCCCCAGGAAGATCTATGCTATGGTAGTCTATAACGTTCTCCGTTTTAGCCATTTTCATACCACAAAGAGTAAAACTAGATTCTTTTCAAAATGATTAAAAATGTGTAATGCAGTTAAGAGTTTAAGAAGTAATTTAGCATGTATAATCCTATCTTTATACTCATGCATATATTTAAAAGCTAAATGTTGTGTATGTCACAAAGATAATGCAGAAAGTTCATGCCTGAAAAATACCTTACATGAGCTTATTTTGTTAACTCTGCTAAGGGCTTGTGATAGGAAGACAGTGTAATTGGGATTACTGACGCCTACATTCCTTAGGTGTTCCTATGTACATGTGTCACAATTAAAATCTCGGAGAAGACAGTTGTAGGGAAGGAGGAATAACCACTCTTTCTGTCTGTGGTGTTTACTTTTAGGAAACTGATGGGAGAGATTTCTTCTCGTCTCTGTGTCCCTGAAGAAAGGTGCTCAAGAGCCAGACGGACAGTGGCCAGGTTCCACACAGGATGGGTCATTCTGCCTCCCTATGGATGACATGATCGACTGTACCTTTGATGCCTACTGCAGGGTAAGTCAGAAGATCTGTACTCTTTCTGGCCTTTTTGTTCCCGAGCAAGACTGACACCCATCCTGTAGAGAGGGGGAAGGTCCTGCTTG
>PVKE010019057.1:0-28679 GCA_004027555.1 Craseonycteris thonglongyai | reverse complement strand
AGAATAAATATTGAATTAAATATTTTCCTAGAAAATTCAAAAACTCATGAACTGCGGCAATTATCTCCGTTACATTGAGAGAAATAATAACAATACTGCATATTACGATCGGGGACAACAATACAAGTATATTAAAATCTAATATAGATATATTCAAATTTACAAGAAGTATGTTAAAGTTACAATATATTTATTACGGCTTACAATACTGACTTCTTAATTTAAATAGAATTATTGTTATTCCTAATATATTTGTAATACTGTCCCTTATTTTTCTCTCAGTGTAATGACCGCAGTTTAGAGATCTGTTGCCGAGAATGCTCACTTATCAAGTCAATAGATAGGTAAGAAAAGCAATTTAATTTAAAACAAAGAAAAGGTACTTACATTTTAAAGAGAAGAAAAATTGAAACTCAACGTGGTCACTGAGGATAAATAATATTGATTGATAATAATACTGTTAATACAAAAGAAAAGAAGCTACCGTATGACACTACCAAATATTCAAGCTAACTAACTGTGTTCTTCGATGAGTCGAGTCGTAACTGTTGCGTTCACGCATTGCGTCCCGTGACAAGTGTAACACATAAGTCAAAATGTATTGTCTGGGTGGGCGGAGATCACAGTGTCAGGTTGTCAGAATTCTAGGAATTTATGACCTTGGCAAATTCCCAGAATGCATTAAACTATTGCTAGAAAGTTTTGTCTTCTACCCCTTTGCGCTCGAGGCCTTGTTCGCTTGTGCGAACCAGCCACTCGAGATGATTTCGGCCAAATTGCGGAAACATTTTACAAGTACTTTAAAATCATTTATAAACAAACAAACACATACAAATAATAAAATTTCACCAATTTATTTATTTTTATATTGAAAACAACAAAATTTGATAAATATTACACTCTGTAATTAGTTTTTGTGTGATATTTCGTAAAACAATGCCCAAGATGCATCCTAGGCTTATCAGGACACGTATCACAGTAATACATTACTTCCCGCCTACCTCCAGGCGTGTTACGGTCACAGCAAACCTTGCAGTCCCTTTTTGGCCCTTGTAGTACTATGTGAAGCTTCCCATTTAGTCGGATTTCATCGGAATGCGACAGAGACGCTTGCTCACGATGCTGGCGATATGATCCTCTCAATTGCTCGACAAGTGTTTTTAGAAATCGCAAATGGCTGAGTGGCTTTTCCCCTTTTTTGGTCTTTTCTAGTTTATACAGAATGTAGGCATTGATCAGGCAAATTTCCATGCCCCCCAAAAAAAGCTTATGCCACCATTTAAGCGATTTTCGCAGAAAACAATACCTTGATGCATATTGGTCCGCCCGATCAACACCACCCATATATTTTATATAATTCAAAACAATATTGGGTTTCTTGACCAGTATTTCCACACCACCTCGTGTAATCCTTTTGACCGTCGACATTCCTGTGTCACCCCTCATAGTCAAACAAGTGACAATCCTCTTATCTTTCCACCCTAAAAGTAAGGTGTTACCCCATCGATACGCGACCGTGGATTTTTTCAAAAAATTTGACTTTTTTATTTCCTTGGGCAATTCTTTCCTGTTCGTTAAGATCATTCCGGAGATATTGCATTTCAATTTGGCTAGTTCTTGAGCTAAGACATAACTAGTATAGTAGCGATCCATGTACATATGGTGCCTCTGAGCACCTGGAATTTTCTCCAACAACATTTTGTATAAGTGTATCGGAATTCTTGATGAAACAGGTAAATCGGGTCTGACCAAGAGCACTGTTGTGAGTGATCCATAATATGGCAAAATGCAGCAAATGTAGCCAGTCTTCGAGTCAGCTAGAGTATAAACTCTGATACCCCATTTTGTCGGTTTCTTAGGATTGTATGTTATGATTTGACACTTCAAATCAGCGGGGCGCTGTATTGGTGCCGCTCGAGTTGCTGCTTCAAATCAGCCGGGCGCCGCAGCGGCGCCGCTGGAGTTATAAGAGCTACAATTGCTTCAAAGTCCATGGTACACGAAATTCCACCCCAGACATTGCAAGCGATCGACGATCGACCAAAATTGGCCTTGCGATCGACTGGTGGATCGCGATTGACTTGTTGGCCACCCCTGAGCCAGAGTATAAACTCTGATACCCCATTTTGTCAGTTTCTTAGGATTGTATATTATGATTTGACACTTCAAATCAGCCTGGTGCCACAGCGGCGCCACTCGAGTTGCTGCTTCAAATCAGCCGGGTGCCACAGTGGTGCTGCTCGAGTTATAAGAGCTACAATCGCTTCAAAGTCCATGGTACACGGAATTCCACCCCAGACATTGCGAGGGATCGACGATTGACCAAAATTGGCCTCGTGATTGACCAAAATTGGCCTCGTGATCGACCGGGGTCGATCGCGATCAACTTGTTGCCCACCCCTGCTCTATACAGCCTGCTGTTGGGTTTGTGCGAGTGAACCATTCTGAGGTGCTGACAAGAGCTTCCTGGCATCTAGCTGCTCACTCCAAGGCAGGTAGGCATTTCCTCTTTTTATTGTGTGATCATATTTAGGCTGCTGAGTATCCAAGTTTCAGTACCCAAGGGCAGCTTCAGGCTCTTTCAGAACCAGGCTAGGAATGTGGACGGGGACCAGGATAATAAGCCCAGAGGGCCTGCTATCTCTTGGAGTTTACCAGAGGAATGTCCCATCTCCAGCCATGCCTATATAAAAGCCTGAGGCATCTGGGGGGTGGATTTTTCCCATGTCTCAGTTACATCTATATACTCGAGGGAAATCACTAACAATATTACAAATGGATAACATAATTACACTGGAGGGGAAGGAGAAGAAAAGAATTAACCTAAGAAACTGGAAAATCAAATTTTGGCTGAAAAGGCTAAAGCCAAAAATAACTAAACAAATAGTATATGAGGGCTGTCCGTAAAGTATCTAGCCATGTAATTGTTCTTGTTATATTGACAATGGCTGGATTTTTTCTGAACAGCCCCCATACTCTGCTTCAGTGGTGTCCAACCTTTTGGCTTCCCTGAGCCACAATGGAAGAAGAACCGTCTTGGGCCACATATAAAATACACTAACACTGACGATAGCTGATGAGCTTTAAAAAAGGGTCATAAAATTTTCTCATAATGTTTTAGGAATTTGTGTTGGGCCACATTCACAGCTGTCTGAGGCCATAGGTTGGACATTTGGATATGCCTGCTCTAATTAGTAATTGTTTCTACAGCAGCATGAGTTAGCAATTCTGAAACTCCTTTATACCGTAATATATTAGGATTAACAAATAAATATTAATAAGTATATTTTATAAAATAAGCTCCAGGTTTCTTACTTTTAGAAAAAGAAGTTACAGACAAGCAAGAAGAAAACGTTATATTGGTTATACTGGTGCTGGATTAGGGTTGAAGTTATCATTATGAACTCATGATTATTTTAATATATATACCGATAAATACAGAAATTAGTTACAAATAAGGAAGGGGGAAGGAGAGCATGACCCCTATGTTGTTGCACTGAAATTAAAGGTATCAGTGTGAACTCATGTATTTTAATATGTAGTGACAGAAATTAATAAATACATGTTTTTCCCAGTTCTGTCTGCTGAGACAGCCCAGAAACAACTGATACCCCAGTAGCAGTGAGCACACTTAGTACCCAGATCTTAGTTTCTAAGTATTATTCTCCAATGAAAGGAACTTCCATGTAGAAGTGGTTGATTTCAGGAATAGGGCAGGGGAAATACAAGATGAGCCTGAAATATCTTGTGGTGACAGAAGGAAAGGTGGTGCCCAAAAAAGAATGGATGCGTTTTGGAAGGGCAAAGGAATCAACTTCACAGATTTCCCAAGGGCCAAAGTTAGAACAATCTGAGTGGCAAAGTATATAGCAATAATATTAGATTATAGACCACAGAGTAAAATAAATATCCATGAGCCTATAGTGATACAAATAAACAACTGAATAAATGAATGAATGAATGTATAAGGGAGAAGAAATAGTTTCTCCTTCTAGAATAATTTCAATTAATAAATGAAGAAATGAGGGAAATGCAAAATCATCATTAAGGGAGGAGGAGTCAAATACAGAATGATGGAAAGAGAACTGACTCTGGGTGGTGAGCATACAATGCAATACATAGATGATGTAATGTAGAATTGTATACCTGGAATCTATGTAATTTTTACCTACCAATGTCACCCCAATAAATTTAGCAATAAAATAAAATAAATTACTAAAAATATATTAAAATAAATAAAAAAATGACTATAAAAAATCATCATTAGACAAATATCACATTAATAATTGTTACAGGCAAGATCTACCAATGGATGCTAAATTTAATAGGAGAAAGTTTAAGGATAAGCAGGATAGTTGCATAGTTTCACAATATTTCCTCTAAGACATTTATGAATTACAAAGGGAAAGACAGGAACTTTACCTGTGGGGAACCCATCAGATACAATCTTAAGTGATCACAGTTAACATAACAGTAATAGGACATATTAACATTATGCACCCCCTGATGTGATGGATATACTGAGAAGCTGAGCATTACTTCTTGTAGTATTCTTACCAAAAGTGCATGATATCAATCTGAACAGAAAAAAAAAAAATCATAAAACCCAAATTAAGGGACATTCTACAAAACACCTGAAGAGTACTCTTCAAAAATGTCAAGATCATAAAAGACAAGGACAGACTGAGGAACTGAGAGGAGACTTAAGGAGAATATATAAAACTTTGGGTCTAAAATTCATGCCTAGCACTGCTACTTCAAAACATACATTATTTCTTCCTGTACAGTGGATTTCAATTAAGTTTAAAAATTAATCTTATTGGGAACACATGTGTTATTCATCTCTCAATGGTTTGGTAACACATCATGGCACTTTTTCCTCATGCCTGTTCAAGATGGTCCCGAGTACTCATTTTCCTTCCTATTTTCTTTCAGAAATCAGAACTGTTATTGCAAGAGCACATAGGAACTCCATCTGTCTCATGAAGGGCACAACATCTAAGTTTTTGCCAATCTTTCTCAGACTGTTAATCCTAATTTTTAATATTTCCCCATACCACACTTCCTTCTTCATACCTAAAGCCAAAACTCTGACCAAACTCTTGCTGTTTTATATCTGAATAATTATGATTACTTGACCATCAGTACAAAATACCATCAAAAGTGTTTAGCTTTTTAAAAAAATTGCTGTGATAACTTTCCTTTTTTCTACTTCTTTTAGTTACCCATATCAGATTCAAATTCCTGTTACTGATTTCCAGGGTCTTCATAGTCTATCCCTACATTTATCAAGCTCCCTCAGTATGCTCCTGACATTCTCTTTTCTCTTGTTAAGTTCATTGACTTACACATTCATTCCATTAACATTCATTGAATTTCAGCAATGCCTAAAGCCCTGTGGTGGGTGTTCAAGATATAAAATAAATATAATTATCTTTTCTCACCCAATCTCCTCATTTACAAATCTTCCAAATAATTTCTTTCAACTGAAATGTTTTAAACCCCAAATTCATACTGTTATCAATCCCACTTCATTGCTTATGTTACCAGGGAAAGATGCTCACTTGTCAAAATAAATAAATAAATAAAATGGCCAGTTAATTTTACAGTGAAAGTAAAGAGAAGCAGAGAAGAGTAAAATCAAATGCAGGCTATTAAAAGGAGAAGCACAAATATAAGCCTATCATTGCTTTAGGTTTTGAGCTACCAAAAGGCAAGTGACTTCCTGAAAAATTCTTCTAAATAATCCAGAACACAATGATTTCTAAGACTGTCAAAGAGTAAGCCAAGCTTTCAAAAACAGCCAGAGATCTACAATTAGTACGGTAGTTCAGTGCTACTCAGAGAAGGGTAACATAGGAAGTCTCAGGTTCATACCCAGGTATCCTAGGCTCACACAGTGTAAAACAGCTCCTGAACGGGGGTTAGAGCCCTGCCCAAGCACTGGGCAGCACAGAAGCAAGCAGTGGGGGCAATCTTGGTATGTGTGATGAGGCTCAGCTGGGCTTAGTGTTACTTTGTCCCACCTCTGACGGAGCCCTTTGTCATTTAAGGTACAGAATGTGGAATAAAGTGACATTACAATTCCCACCTGGTGATTTTCCTTGAAAGTTTGAATTAACAACTCTTTCAGTTTCTTCTTTCTTTTTTTTGTCATTTTTTCTTCATCCAGAAGAATATGAGCACTTTGAAACTTGCCTCTTTCTGGAATTTTGGGAGAATTTTCTTCTTGCCTCTTCTTCTCTCTATTAATAACAATTAAAAAATACATATATGAACAACAGACTTAAGTAATTACAACCTACCACAGTGGAATGAACACTGCATTTTCCATCAGAAGACACAAATTTTTTATCTGGCTTTAAAACTAAGTACATAGTAGGGGGATTTATTTGTTTGTTTGCTTGTTTTTTGAATCTCAGTATATTCCTTTAAAAAAAAAATACAGATGAAATGAAATAAAGTTATAATGTACTCTGAAAGTAGAAAGCCATACAGATATTTTAGTAAAGTATTTTTATTGAGTTTGACATTGATATTTTGATCAAAATTTGAGAGTTAACAACTACTAGCTATTCTCTAATACAAACATAAATTCTCTTTTATATGGGGGGCACAACAAAGGACCCTCAGGTAAGAAAAAAATGAGATTTTTACAATAAGGCTTTTACAATGTTTCTAGGGGGAAAAATAATAAAAGAATCAAGTGTTAGTGAGGAGAGAATGGAATTTATATTAATGCTAAAATAGCTCAAAAGAGAAAACATAGAACTTAATAACAATAAGGGAAAGAGCTTCAGGCAAGTAATGAGCATCTTTCAGTAACTTCATTGCTCATCTTTCTGCTCTTCCTTTTTCTAACCCACCTACCTATTCTTTCTGATCCAGGTCATCCCTTTTAACTTCATGTTAGCTCGTAACCCTTGGCTTCCTATTGGAGTACATTATCTGGCAGAAGTAACACCTCTTTTTAAGTTTTTAAGGGGTGCTATTCTGCCAGACCCTGTGTATTAAACTACATAGGTATGTGTATGTGTATAAAGTATATATACTAATGAGATAGTAAAGATAACACCTACTCAGGAATCGGGATTCACGGGCTTACTCAGGTGAATTACCTACCGTAGTCTTTCTCAATTCCATTTTACATTTGTGGAAACTCAAATTGAGAAGGGGATGTCAGAATACTTCGTACACATTCTTTAATTCTCATACCTCATACAAGGGGGCACACAACGTTATATATTGTTACTGATGATGTTAACCATCATTTGGTTAAGGTGGCTTCTCCAGTGCAAGGTTGCTAGTTTTCACTTTTTAATTAATAAATCTCTTAGAGGAGATATTTTGAAACTATGCAATGAAGCAGATTTAGGATAGCTTACAAATAAGTTTAAAAGCCCTACCAACAATTAAATTTTACTGAATCTTTCCAAACTTAACAATGCCATAACAATGTTACATTAGATGGTTATAGGCAGGTCATAGTAGGCATTTAAAGAAATATAGTTCTAATACCTTGGGTTTGTTCTTTCAAAATAACATTAAGTATCTATTTAGAAAGTATTATCTGCTCATTGTGAAAAATTGGACTTGTGAAAAAGCCATCCTATTTCTACCCAGAAAAAAAAAGAAAACATGTCAGTGTTGTTTCACTGTACAACCATTGCTTAGTGATTTCTCCCCTACTTATTAATATCTATTATCATAAATATTATTTAAATTAACTTTGTGCATAAATCTTTGTCTGGATTTCTGAACATTTTCTTAAGGCAGTTTTCATAGTACTGGAATTCTTAGGTCAAATGATAACATTTTTATGGCTCTTGTTGTTTCTTTCCGTATTGCTTTCTGGAACGTTTAAATCAGTTCATTCACCTAGAGGTATAGCACAGTATCCATCTCACTGTAACCATGGATAAGATTTTAACTTTTAAACGAAATGACTGGTCAGTGAACATCTTGAGTGCCCACTGGAGCAGCTTCCTCCTACCATAATATGTGACTTGCTTCACAATTGGTTTTTCAGGGTTTAAGAGCAATCTGAAAAAGCAAGGTTGACCTTAGCAAGACCTCACTAAAACACTTGTGATTGCTTTCTGAAAGGAATGGCTTGTCTGGAGGAGGCCTGAGCCTGGCACTTGAAAGGGGGAAGCGCAAGTCCTCTGCTGAGCTGTTTTAAATTGGGTAGAATGGGAGCAATCAAGAACACAGGGGGAAAAGCTGTGTGGGCTGATGTGGGTGGGAGGTCCGTTCTGGCCTCTCAGTTTGAGTCTTCAGTCATTTAAGGCACGTTGTTCCAAGGCTTTTGCAGTCCATGAATCAGAGCTATTTCTTCGAACAAATATGTTAGTTAATTTGTTTATAAACTAGTTTTCTGCATGAGGATACACAATAGTACTGCATTCTGTGAGAATTATTTTGACTTTCCTCTTATTTTAGATATTCTTTTTCATTATCAGTGGCAGCAGGGCAACAGTGACTCTCCATTATGATCAGAAGGTAAGACACTGATGTAATTCATAATAGAAAGAGGCACAGTTAGCAAACATGCATAAGGAAACGTGTTAAACCTTAAAAATGTTCAGGTAACCAAATATATGCAAACTAACCAATATAATACCTACTAGAAGTGTAAAATATATTAAAAATGTTATTAGTCAATGCTGAGAAGAGTGTGGTAAACTGGCCCACTTCCAGCAATAGTATAAATAAGTACAACCCATTTGGAAAGTAACTTGGCAATGTTTCCAGAGTCATAATAAGGTCTATACCATTTAACTCAGTAATTATACTCCTAAGAATATAATTTGAAAGAATGCAAAAGGTCTATGACTCTGTGCTTTAAGGATTCTCACTGCACTACTGGTGAAAAAGCTGAAGTAGTTGAAAGGTTTACCAGCATAAGGTTAACATAAATTATGATACAGGAACTCAATGGAGTAATACACAGACCTCGGGACTCCAGACAATGTGTTAATTACAGCAAGCAGAATAACAAATTAAATGTACCTAATAATTGCAATTAAGTATGTAACGAGACAAGACCAGGAGGACACATGAGGAAGTGAAAATAGTTGACTTAAGATGGTAGAATAGTGGTTGATTCTTCTGGTGTGTTTTGCCATTTTAATGTTTGTGCATTTTTAAAAAGTACTTTAGATACTTCCGAAATGACTACTAAAAAACTCCATATTGCTCATCACGGCTGGCTTACATTTTCCACGCTTCTTCTACAGTGTGCCGCCTCTCAATTATCTCCCTTCGCAGCTTTACCATCTCCCTTTGAATCTCCTCCTCCTCTTTCTTGGCCTCCAGAGCCCTCCTTTTCTTCTCTTCTTGCACCAGATACTGAGCCTCTAAGAAGGTCGATTTTTTCAGGGTCTTTTCAATTCTGTGGCGCTCCAGTTCTTTCTCCCGTCTTAAGCGGTTTTCTTTTACCTTTAAAGAGAATACAACAAGGATGCAACGCAGCCTTTCAAGGAGAAAGGGATTTCCAAAACTGCAGAACTCATTTTGAAGTTCAGAACATACTCAGTTTGAAACATTCTGGTCCCGAACCACACCATTTATCAGAAAAATGGGGGGAGGAGGGAATGGATTCATTTGTTTGTTGGGAAAGGGCCCAAACAAAATTTTAAATAAAATTAGGTAAGATGACTCCCAAATAATCTGGGAATGATCTGCACCAAGGAAAAGATTAAAATCTAATGGGTCAGCTGCCAAGTTCTGAATTCTTATTTTGTAATGATTTCCCACCTGTAAGATTTTCCAAAATATACATTACTGCTATTTATTTAGGCTATGTCTGCATGCTAATTATAATTTTAAAAAAAAAGAATATTTTGGGGAGGCTACATTGTAAAGGATAGAACAGTCATTTATAGATGGTCCTCAAATTATGATTGTTTGATGTACAATTTCTCAACTTTATGATGGCTCAAAAGCAATACATACTCAGTAAAAACCATACTTTGAATTCTGAATTTTGACCTTCTCCTGAACTAGCAATATGTGGTAAGACACTCTGTCACAACGCTGGGCAGTGCAGTGAGATGATTTTGCTGAGCTGCAGGCTAATGTAGGTGTCCTGAGCACACTAAGGTATACCAGGCTAAGGTATGATTATGATGTATGGTAGGTTGGGTGCATTAAATGCACTTTTGGCTCACAATATTTTCAATTTATGATGGGTAAATCGGGATGTAACCCCATCATAAACCAAGGAGCATCAGTACTGCCTTAAGGAACACCACAACCCTTTATTCATTTCTGTCATTATTTAAATATATTGACGATTCTGGATCATGTTTGGAAATAAAACCATAAACTCCACAGATATTTTTGAATAAGCACATAATTTTTTTCAAATCTATTAATTCTTTATTTAAGGAGTGGTTCTTTCCCTCCTTCTTCACTTAACTTTACCCTTATCTTACCCTCCAGTTATAAGACTTCTAGATAATGTCTATCTCTTATTGAACCATCTTTTCTCCCTTTTATCATTAATCCAAACCAAGATATATTTCTACCTCAGTTTTTCTAATATCTGCATTGCTGATTAGACACAACTTATGTTTTAAAGCAATCAGAAATTCAGTGTTATATCAGAAGACAAAACACATGTATTGACATTAATTCTAGTTCAGTCTTAGTTCTGGCCATGTGGCAAAGACTTGGTCATTCTGATTTCCTGAAGCTCCTCTATAAAGTGCTGAGATGCATCTTTTCCCTATAACCTACCATTTCCTTTGGAGAAGAAAAAATTTCCATATACCTTTCTAATTCAAAACAGCTGAACTAGATTTAATTCAGATCTGCCCTCCCTTTCAAATTATAATCACAAAATGAGTGAATTTTTAAGTTGTCTAGAGAAGAATTATCATTATAACATTCACCATAATATTTACAATATTAATATACTGATATCACAATTCGAAAACCAAATTCAAACAAAACCCAATCTACATACCGGTATTTATAATAGGAAGTAGCACATCACATCCAAACTAATGAAGTTTAGCTTACCACTCTATTGGTTGAAATCAATTCCTCCTTTTTAGGGGGCTTTCTGAAATTATTTCTTATACTCAGTTTAGGAGCATTGTTTTTCTTCTGAAGTTCTTATGTTTTATTTTTAATCTTTCTACCCAAACCACAGATGGCACCCCTTTTCATAATAAAGTCTCAGTCTCTATTTAAGCTTATTAAATGTGTTACACAAACTGCTTCCTGTTATCCGTTTTAATTTTGTTTTTGCCTCCCACCTGCTTATGTCTCATCTCCATGGTAAGACGAGGATCCTTCTGTTGCTTCTGGTATTGGTTTCCATTCATTCCAAGATCTTCCAACATCCCAGAATCCACCACATCTTTATGGAGCAGATGGTCTATAAATTTTTGAATGGTGGTACTTTCCTCTTCTTCCTCCAAATAGCTACATAAATCTGGGAGATATAGAACAACAACAAAACAGGGAAAATTTTCAGGGATGCCAGCCAGGATAGTTCAGCAGGTTGCCTTGCAACCGCAAGGTCCGGGGACTGAGCCCTGGCCCCGAGCAATGCAGACCCATATGCTTAACTGTGGCACAACTGGTAATCATGGAGACCCATGGTGAAGGTTCTCACCTCCCGTGCTGAAGGCCCCACACAGCCCTATATTCACCAGTGTGAAAAGAAACTATGTCACAACTAATGATGTACAACTATGGAGACTGCTCTGGGCCCTCCCCCCTTCTCTCTGTCTCCCTCTCCCACCTTCTCTCAAACAATAAAGCCTTTTTAAAAAGGAAAAATTTTCAAAAATGTTAATTTTAATATAATTTCCATATTTATATAAATAATCCTGGTATAATAAAAATACAAAAGCAGAGAGAGTTCAATACATACAATAACTGATAATGCCAATTGGATGAATATACCCTTAGCAATTACCTTCAACTAAGAGGGAAAAAACCTCTACTGATGAAGAATTGTCCTCATCCAAATCACTGAAGACTTCCTCACTGCCAAATTTGAAAGCTATCACTTCAGTCTAAACATCCTTGAGAATCTATTGCTTTAAAAATAAATGGCTTAATTGCAATATAACAAATAAACTAAATATTTAACATTTACAGTAAGTTTTGACATATACATACACCAGTAAAACCATCATTACAATAAAGATAATGAACATGTCTGTCCTAAAAGAGTCCTCATAATGATTTATAATCTATTCCTCCTATTCTTCCTCATGCTCTATACCCTATCCCAAGCAACCACAGAACCTGCTTTCTGTCACTGTACATTAGATTACATTTTCTAGAATTTTCTAGCAACTAAATCATATGCTACATACTCTTTTTTTTTTTTGGTGAGGTTTCTTTTACTCAGCATAATTATTTTGAGATTCATCCATGTTTTTGTATCAATAGTTTATCCCTCTTTACTGCTAAGCAGTTAGTATTCCACTGTATGTGTATAGCACAATTTATTCCTTCATTTATCTGTGTAGAAACATTTAGGTTGTTTCTAGATTTGGGCTATTACAAATAGAAAGTTGTTATGAACATTTGTGTACAAGTCTTTGTATAAACAAAACTTTCCTTTCTCTTGGGAAAATGCCTAGGAGTGAAATCATTTGATAAGTACGAGGGCTATCTGGAAAGTATCCAGTCATGTGATATGAAAAATAGAGGTACTTACACTGGATTTTTGTGGGGGCAGGCCTCATATATACTTAAGAAATTGCCTGGTGATGGAGAAAGAACTGACTCTGGGTGGTAAACACATAATGCAATACATAGACGATATAATGAAAAATTGTACACTTGGAACCTATGTAATTTTTACCATCCAATGTCACCTCAATAAATTTAACAATTAATTTAAAAAGAAAGAAAGAAACTGCCAAACTATTTTCCAAAGTAGCTATATAATTTTACATTCTCACCAGCAGTGTAGAAGTGTTCTAATTCCTCCACATCATCACCAATTCTTGGTATGGTCAGTTTTTAATTAAAACTTTTATAATAGGTATACCGGTAAGTGGTTATTCATGGTAGTTCTTATTTGCATTTTCCTAAATCCTAATGATATTGAACATCTTCCTTGTTGATATTATTTTTAGTATATCATATAGTACCATACATTATTGAAAATGGGGTTTTGAAGTCTCTAATTGTTATTGTTGAATTATCTATTTCTCTCTTCAATTTTGCCAGTTTTTGCTTCACCTATTTTGGGGGCTTTTCTGTGAGTTGTATATATGTTTATGCTTATGTTTTCTTGATGGATTGACCCTTTTATCATTATAACATGCACTTATTTACCTCTAGTAGCAGTTTTTTAATCATAAAGTCTATTTTTTTTTTCTGATAGCACTAAGCTGCTCTTGTTCTTTTGGTTACTATTCTCATGGTATATCTTTCCTATCCTTTTAGTTTCAACTTATTTATATATTTGAATCTAGATTGTGTCTTTTTCAGACAGTATATAGTTAGGTCATATTTTTAAGTTCTCTGTCTTTTGATTGGAGTGTTCAATCTATTTACAGTTAATATAATTGCTGTGATACAGTAGAATCTACATTTGTCATTTTGATATCTGTTTTTTACATGTCTTATGTAAATGCCCTTTGTCAGGTTTCAGAATTTACCTTCTGTTACTAGTTTGCTGAGAGATTTTAATTGGGATTTTGTCAAATACTTTTTCAATGTCTTTTGACATAATCATGTTAATGAGTATTTTTTGTAAGTATCCCTTTTAATGGCTACACTATAATTTTGTTCAATTTTTTTATTTAAAAAAAAACCAATAAGCCCAAAAAACAAAACTCTAATAGCATTAGATGAATGGAGCCTGGTATGATACCCAGTGGTAATAGCCAGCTTAAGCAAAGAGATATAACTGGATTAGCATCATAAGAAAGGAAATAATAGTTTCACTATATTTCACATATGCTTCAGAAAAAACATTAAGTACTGAAATGCCTCACTTCAATAATGACATTAATAAACTAGAAAATATCCAGAAGGTGGCCACCAAGATAAGATCAAGAAAAAAGGTGATAATAAAGAACTATTGAGAGTACTGGTTTTATTTCATCTAGGAACACTGAACTATATGAGGGATCAGATATGACTACAACTCCCACAAAAAATAAAGACTACCCTAGAGAGAGAAAACATGATATTTTCTTTGGCACTAATGGGTAAAAGTTACTGAGGACAAAATCCTAATTCTCCTAAGAGCAAATTCTATGAAGATCAGAACCTCACAACAGTTGAATGGGCTCCTCCAAAGTGCAGGTTCTCAATCCTGGGTGGTGTTCAGGCAGAGATTTATATTACCCCATGTTAGGGGTACTGTAGAAGGATCTCTGTCTGAGGGGGTAAGAAGGATAGATCAGACTAGGTGATGTTGAAGGATTCCTCTCACTTTAAGAGCTCATGACTTTGTGATTCCTGAGCTGGGGATTTTGTAGAGTCCTAACAAGGGGAATGCTGCCAGGTGAGTTCACCAAGGTGTCTGCCACCACTGTCACCATGCCTACCTTTATGCTTAGGGGGAAAAAAATCTCACACCCTTTGGCTACATTCGAGGAATCACCACAGGTTAACTATTTAACTTGTCTGACATTAATTCTGTGTACAAATAATAACTTTCCTTATAAAGATACATGAAGCATTTTGAAGGGGAAAGGGAAGGAGGAGAGAAAGTAGGGGGCATAAAATATATGGTGATAGAAAAAGAAATGATTCTGGGTGTTAAGCATACAATGCAATACACAGACAATGTAATATAGAATTGTACACCTGGAACCTATGTAATTTTTACCAACCAATATCATCCCAATAAATTTTTAACAATTAAAAAATAAATTAAAAAAGATATATGAAGCATTTTGAAAGTATAAAGTGATACACAAGCGTTCAAATGCAGTCTCCTAAGTAAATAGTCATCCAACAATATATAAGAAGAGGCACTCTTTTTTTTTTCTTTTTTTAAAGATTTATTTTTACTGTCTTTGAGAGAGAAAAATAGAGAGAAAGAGAAAGGGGAAGGCCCAGAGCAGCCTCCACAGCTGCACGCCACCAGCTTCTCTACACAGTCTCACTACACTGGTGGGCACAGGGCTGTGCAAGGCAGGAACCAGGCTGGGGGCTCCCTGCATGGGGCCCACCTTGGTGAGAATCAAACTGGGGGCACACCCCAGCCCAGCACATGGGTCCATACAGGCCAGGTCCAGGACCCCACTGCTGCAAGACAAACAGTCAACCCACTGAGTCATCCTGGCACCCCTCTGACATCTTTACCATAGGGTGGGATCCTCTCAGACAGTGAGATCCACTTGGGAAGAGGCACTCTTAAACAGCATCATTCATTATTATAGTCATAAGAATTATAAATAGAATTTTTAATTTAAAAAACTTCATGAAGTTACTAAAGACATACCGGTAGATAAATAATTTAAATTGAATCAGAAAAAATTACAGCCAATTATAAAACTAAGCAAAACACAGAAAAGTCAAATGATAGATTATTTATTATTCAAAACAATGGAAAAGACTTCTTAGACACATTCATTGGATGTTAAAGCTGAGAACAATCATTATCAGTTCTTACCATCAAACTTGTTGTATTTCAAATGACCATTGGCTTCTGACACAGAAGGAATACTTGATATAGTGTCTTCACCTTCCCCATCACTTGCTAGTTCTTGCTTAAGTTTGGTGTCCAACCAGTCATTGACCAACTCCTGAGCTATCAATAAAACAAAAATGTCTTTTTAATATTTCAATTACTTCAGAGACTTTTCTTCACTCACTGTTTTCATTCATTCCATAAATATTAATTGAGCAACTATCATGTGTCATGTACTGTTCTAGATGCTTAGAATATAGGATAGCAGAGAACACAATAGGAAAAATATAAAAGATCACCATAAAGCAATTCTAATTGGGGAAGAGAGAAAATAAACAAGTAAGTCAGAAAAACAGAGCAGGGAAAAGAGAAATAGTATACAAGAAATGGATGATACACGTTGATCATCTTAAATTGGGTGACCAAAGGAGGCCTCCCTGAGGAGATATTTGAGCAAAGAAGGGAAGAAAGTGAGGAAGTGAGCCATATGGCTACATAATGGGATATTCTATGCAGTGGGAGAGCAAGTACAAAGTCCCTAAAGCAGGATTATCTAGCATGTTGGAGAAATAGTAAGGAGGCAGTGTGGTTGGAGAGAAGTGAGTGAAGGGGTTTGGGAGGAATAGGAGATCAGGTGGAAGGATAATGTAGGGATCAGGTTTAGAGCATCGGTTCTACATTAGGGTGATTTCATGCTCCAGTGGACATTGGGTAATGTCTGAAGCCATTTTTGGTTGTCACTGTTGGGGAGAGGTGATACTGGCATCTAGCAGGTAGAGGCTAGGAATGCTGCTAAACCATCTTACAGTTCACAGGGCAACACCCACAACAAAAAATTATCTGACGCAAATTGCCAGTAGCGCTGAAGCTGAAAACCCCTTCTTTACAGTATTGACGCCATTCTAAGTATTTTGGCTTTTACTCTGAATGCAATGAGAAGCCACAGGAAGGTCATGAGCAATGAGATGACCGATATAAAGGGTGCCAAAAAATGTATACACATTTCAGGCAAGGAAGAAACTGTATTAAAATTGTAATATTCAATATATACTGATAACAAAAGATGAATACAAGTCACATTTGAGTTCTGCAATTACAAGAGGTACTCAAAGTGATTACCATCAGCGTCCAGACACTTCTGATTATGGTGAACTACTGTTTGAGCAATGTTGACCAAAGTGTCCACTTGTATTGCTGTGCATACCATTTCAATTTACTACATATCTCAAACTTATCATGAATGCATGTGATTGTTAGGCTTATTGGAGGTTCTGTTGCATACTCATGACTCCATTGTCGTACTTTCACAATGTTCTTGAATTTCAAGTATCACTTCAAAACAGTCTTGTGCTCCTCCAACAACAACCATGCCTCCGCTATTTTCTCTGTCCTGCCTGTCACATGGTGACACTAGCATTCATTTGATTAACATGATCTTTTGAGCAGTCATACTACACATTACTAGTGTAATTTGATTTCAATTTGAAAAGTAATACATAGATTACGTCTCTTAAAATATGTATACATTTTTTTGACACCCCAAGTATTTTAAGAGGATCATTCTGACTACTACAGGTATGTTAAAATAGACTAGGGGGAGAGGGTGGGGAACAAACACGGAAACAGGGCACACCAATCAGGAGATAAATGCAATAATCTAGGAGAGAGGTCATGGTGGCCTGGAACTGGAGTGGTTATTAAAAATGGTCATATTCTAGAAAATAATGTTTTGGGGTAAAGTTGACATAAACTAGACTTGGGATATGAGAGAAAAAAATTTATACCGGTAGGTTTTTGACCCAAGCGACTGGCAAGCATGGAGATAGCATTTTCTGAGCCAGGGAAGGTCAAGGGAACAACAGATTTGTAAGCAAAATCAAGAGTTTGGTTTTAGACTTGTTAGATTTGAGATGCTTATGAGACATCCAAACAGGAATGTCTGGTAGGTATTGGCTATACCCATCTGTATTTTAGGAGAGAGGTCCAAGCTGAAGAAATAAAGGTGGGTATTGTCAGCATACAGATGGTACTTAGACCCACAGGAAGGCGGAAGGTGGTTAGAGACTGGTTCAAGGACTGAGCCCTGAGGAACTCCAGTATTTAGAGGGGGAAGGATGAGGCAGAACCAGAAAGCAAACTAGGAAGGAGAGGTCACTGAGGCAGAAAAAACAAACAAACAAACAAAAAATGAAGAGTGTGATATCCTGGAAGCCAACTTCTATTTGGATTTCCTTCTTGGAGATATCCAGAAAATCTTCTTAAATAATAGGTGTGAAAATGTCTACTTCAGCATTATCTTCATCATGTTTATCGACATTATCAAACAGCTCTTATGGGTAGGACATGGGAAGAAAAATGTCTATTCCTGTATTCCCTTCATCATTATTATCATTCATATAGCTCGGAGGGATGGAGTGGTTCTATACATTAAATGATGTTAAAAGGCAGTTAATACAGATTGGAACAGGAATGAATGAAATGTAAAATAGGAAAAAACGAATCAAGGTAGTATAAGGTAAGTGTAAGAAAGTATACTAGCAACAAACATCAGCTTTCAGAAGAATGTCGAGAAAGGGAGTAAATATTTATCAAGTAACCCTGTGCATGATAATCCAGATATTTATGTGTACAATAACTTATGTATAGAATAACTCAGGGATGCTGGGATGGCTTAGTGGGTTGAGTGCTCATCTTGCAGCCCCAGGATCCAAGGATCAAATTCCAGCCCCGGCCTGTGGGGACTCATATGCTGAAATGGGGTGTGCCCCCAGTTCGGTTCTCACTGGGGCAAGACCCAGGCCCAGTTCCTGCCCTGCACAGCCCTGCCCCTACCTGTGGAATAAAACTATGTAGAAAAATTAATGATGTGCAACTGTGGAGACTACTCTGGGCCCTCCCTCTTCTTTCTGTCTCTCTGTCTCTGTCTCTCTCTCTGTCAAAAACAATAAAAAAAATTAAATCTTTAGAATAACTTATATCTGCTAAATACCACTAATTGGTAAATAGGGGTTTACAGCAGTTCCCCCATCTCCAGTATTTCAAGACCTCCAGTGGAGGCCTGAAACTGTGGAAAGAACACCAAACCCTGTATGTACTGCTTTTTCCTATACATACATACCTATAATAAAGTTTAATTTATAAATTAGGCACAGTAAGAGGCTAACAACAATAACTAATAATAAAGTAGAATGATTATAACAATTGTAATAAAAGTTATATGAATGTGGTCTCTAAGTATCTTATTGTCTTACACTCACCTTTTCATTTAAAGGAAGCACTTTACAGCTTCTCTTTGATATAGCTGAAATTCCAGCACCACTACTCTTGCACTTTGGGGCAATTATTAAATAAAATAAAGACTACTTGAACACAAGTACTGCGATACTATAGATGTCTATCTGATAACCAAGACAGTTACTATGATAAGTGACTAAAGGGCATGTAGTAAATACTGTGTAGATACACTGGACAAAGGGATGATTTAAGTCCCAATGGGATAAAGTGGACAGTGAAAAATTTCATCATGCTACTCATAATGGCATGCAATTTAAAATTTATGAATTGTTTATTTCTTGAGTTTTCCATTTAATATTTTTGGACTGTGATTGACCACAGGTAACTGGAACAATGGAAAGTGAAACCAAATATGACGGGGGACTACTGTACTATGAAGTGCTCCAAAACAACAAAGAATGGGAAATTCCCTTGGAGTGTTCAACTGTAGGAACTCATGTTGAATCAGAGAAGGGGTATACAAGGCTACCTTAGAGCAGAATTTCTCAAAGGATGCTCCTCAGTGAACTAGTTCCTATAGAAGGCCGATGAGAGAAAAATATATAAATCTTTGAAAACCATGTTCTATCCATATACCAGTACTTCCTAATGTGGATCACGAGTTTCTCAGGATATTAATAGGTATTTCAGGATATAAAAGAGCTTTGTGCAGCCTTGGATTATGGGGTAAATAATTTTTTTTTAACTGCAGGAGTTCTCAGAAACCTTAATAGGCTGTGTATACTGTGTATTCCTGTTGGTATAATGCGAAGTAGAATTGGCCAGGCATACCTTGCCAATTTCTGAATCAGTCTCCTTTCTCCATCTCAAGTAGTACTAACGACCCAAGACTAAGCACCATTACTGCTCACCCAGATGGCTGCAAGCGCCTCCCCCTGGTCTCCTTTTCCTCTTTTTCTCCCCTATAATCCACTTTTCATACATTAAAATAACTGTCCTATTACAACTCTGATAAAACCCTTCAGTGATGTCTCATCATACTCAGAATAAAACCTCAATTCTCTCCCTAGGCCTGTCAGCAGCCCCATGTGACGTGTCTTCTGCTCACTCCTGAACACTCACCTCCATTGGGATGCTGTCACCACGCTGGTCTCCCTCAGTTCCTCAGGCACAACAAGCTTGTCTGTCCTTTAACTCCTGATGCCACCTTTCCCTTGTCCTGGGATGCTCTCCCTCCCACTGCTCAGCTGGCCCCTCTTGTCTAAACTTGACTTGTCACTATCTGTTAATTTGTTTTTCATTTTCTTTATTCCCACACCAGCATGTATACTCCCTGAAGCAAGGGCTTCATATGTCTTGTTCATAACCTGTTCATTCAGTGTCTAAAATAGTTCCTGGCACTGAATAAATAAACTGAATGACTGGAGACATAAATAATCCAGATGGAGCGTGGCTTCTAGGACTTTTTTCCTAATTCTTCCTATTTTCAGTCTTCGTTGCTGGTTCCCTCATCTCTTCATCCCTAAACACTGGAATTCCTCAGGGAATCAGTAACTAAAATACTAAATTTCAGAGGAATACATGCTTTGGGGAGATAGGGAAGTTAGACTAGTTTTAGACTCTCTATAAGGAACAAAGTTGATTTATAAACCAGTGGCCAAATTCTGTATATTAGAGCAAATTAACAAGCTGCCCTCTGTGTCTAATACTTTATAACATTCCTCAGTTCCTGTTTATGTCAAACTGTCTCTGGATGTGGTTCTACTTTAGAAGACAAAATGGGCCATAAATATAATCTCACTAGTAATAATTGGAGTTAATTCCAGAGTAAATTAGCTTCAGGGCAGTAAAAACAAACAAAAATTAAGAACAAGAGAAAGAAAAGCTTTCATTTATACTGTGAAATGCATTATGGGTTATGCTTTAATAAGCTGGACTCCAAAGAACTGTTAATACAGCAGCAAAACAGTGTATCCTCTTACCTTCTGCATAGATTTCATCGTTATCCTCAATTTGCTCAGCCATATCTAAATGTATGATTTGGCCCCAAAGCCTTCTAGAAAACTCTGAATTTCCTGGAGAAAATGCTTTTGAAACTGCACATTCTGAGTCTTCCTCTATTCTCTTTAACAGAAAAAAAAAAAATCCATTAAGATGACAATTTTTGTCAGCATTAGAAAATTTTTCTCTAATTCAAGAATCTAATTTTATATCAACTCCTAAGATACTTTCATTTTTCTGTGATGCTAGGATAGCTCAGTGGTTGAGCGCTTGTTCACAATCGTGAGGTCAGGGATTCGGTGCCATGCCTCATGCAAACCCCATATGCTGAAATTGCGGCGTGCACCTGGTAACCTCCAGGATGCCTCCATGGCAAAGGGGCTTGCTTCCCATGCAGGAGGCCCTGAGTTCGGTTCCCACCCTGCTTGGCCCCAAATCCACCTGTGTGGAATGAAACCATGTCACAACTAATGATGTACAACTATGGAGACTGCTCTGGGCCCTCCCCTGTTCTCTCTCGCTCTCTCTCACCTTCTCTCAAACAATAAAATAAGTCTTTAAAAAAAAAAAAAAGATACTTTCATTTTTCCATTTTTGAAGGAACTATGAGGCTTAAACAACTACCCCAAATAATTTCGTTTATGAAACAGGAAATTAATTACAGTAGTTTACCAAGCTTTACAAGTGTTCACCATGTTTATATTTGAAAAGGTTATTTTAGCTTTAGATGACTTTTGTTTAGAGCATTAGTTACAAGATACTGGACTTGAATATTTGCTTTAAATAAAAAATATAATATTTTACTAGTCTCCATACTACTAGGACTTGCATATGAATGTGAACCAGAGGCAAATCACTACCCGTAAAGGAAACTTCCATCATATAGGTGAACTATCGGTTAAATAAAATTGGAATAAATGATCATTGAACTATAATCTTCAGGATACTTTAACTCAACAGTAAGAATCTAGTAAAAACATGGCCAAATTCACAGGTTGGGGGAAGGGATTGGCAGAGGTGGATAAATGGTCCTGGAATTTTGACTTACCCTCACAATGTAAAAGAATGTATTTTACAAGTATCCATCCAACTTTTCCCTTCCCCACAAACCTGCTTTCTTCCATGCCTGCTATGTTCCCAGTATTCCAACTCAGATAGTGACAACTCTGTTCTTTCAGTTCTTCAGCACAAAGACCTTAGGGTCCTTCCTGAATCTCAGCTCTCTTGCCCTATATACAATACAAGAAAATATCAAGCCATGTAACCATTCTCATTATAATGACAAGGGCTGAATTTTTTTCCGAACAGCCCTCATAAAGGGTGTCCCAAAATTCACACAAGAAGTAATTTTGATAGAAAACACAGGTTTATAATTAAAAATTGTAAATTTTCATTGCTCAACAGTGAAAACGTGTTGTTCTTTTGTGTAGCGCTCCATTTTTAATAAGCCTGAACTGTCAACTGTCACGCTTTTTTTTTTCCATTGGCAACACTTTACTGCACAAATGATGCAAAATTCAAATCTTGCGTAAATTTTGAGACACCCTTTATAATACATCAGGAATCTGTTGACTATCTTAAAAATATATCCAGGATCTGACCTTCTTGTCACCTCTACTGCTATTACCTGGGTCCAAGGCACCACAATTTACAGACAGGTTTTCTGTAATGGTCCCCATCACAACAGGCAGAGACTCCTTTAAAATCAAAGGCATAACACATTATAACTCTTCTCAAAACTCTTCAATGGTTCCTTATTTCATTCGACTCAGAATAAAAGTCTAAGTCCTTACAGTGTGCTTCAGGGTCTTGTAGCATCAGGACCTTTGTGAGTTCTCCAACCTCCTCTTCTGCTGCTCTTCCCATTGCTCCTCAGCTTCAGCACACTGACCACACCTCATTCATGCCAAATATGTTCCTACCTCAGCGTGTTTGCATTTACTTCCCCTCTGTTAACTGCTCTCCCCCAGGAAGACATATGATTCTTTCCCCTACCCCACCCCAAGTCTTTATGCAAGTGTCATCCTTGTAATAAGGCCTTCTCTGACTACCTTATATAGAATTGTAACCACTCCCCTCCTGGCTCTCCTTATTCCCCTTCCCTGATTTGACTATAGCACTTAGACCTAGGCTGAGCAGACATACCATTTTATTTATTTATTTATTTGTTTGTTTGTTTGTGAGAAGGTGAGAAGCAGGGAGGGCCCAGAGCAGACTCCATAGTTGTACATCATTAGTTTTGACATAGTTTCATTCCACACAGGTGGATGTGGGGCCATGAAAGGCAGGAACCAAACTGGGGGCCTACCACATGGGAGGCAAGAACCTTCACCACTGAGACATCCTGGTGGTTACCAGTTGTGCTACAGTTCAGTATATGGGTTTGCATGGGCCGGGGCCAGAATTCAATCCCTCATCTCACAGTTGCAAGGCAAGTGCTCAACCTGTTGAGCTATCCTGGCATTCCTACGATGTACCATTTTAAATGGGACAGAAAACAATGGCCTGTCCCACTTCAAAAGGCATGCTCGGTCAGCCTGACACTCTGAATTTAGTCCAGTAAGACTAGGCTTACCATACATATCATTTGAAACAGGACAGTACTATTGTTTTTTGTCCCATTTAAAATGATACATCATATCAGCCTACTTATAACTTTATTAGTTTATCATGTATTGTCTTTTTTAAGTAGAATGTAAACGGGCTTTTATCTTCTAACATATTCACGAAAAATATTAAAACAAAACAACAACAACAAAAATAGGATCACAGACCTAATTCCTTAAGCTAGGAGTACAAAAAAAAAAGAATTTTGTATGATAGTCATTCCACCTGAGTTGGAATTAGTGCAGATTCTTAACAAAGGAGATAGAGCTCAAGAAAGGTTCCCAGAATTCGAGTGATGGAAGAAATAGGTTGGCAACTCCAGAATTACGTAAAGAGTTTATTAAGGGAACTTACAGACAGAGAAGCAGCATCTTAGGCAGCAGCAAGGCAGTAGATCTCTGTACCCAAAAAGGGATGGGGCTTATTATATATAACCAAGTAGCCTGGGCTAACACAGGTGGCTTGTAGTCACATAGCATGCTCTTGTTAAGAGTATAATCCAAACGGTAATCAACTTAATGACTCCACTAATCTATGCAAGAATGCTCCCTTCAAGTGATGTGAGCCCACCCCTCCCAGGATAAAGTCTTACCATCTTGCTTGGTAAGATTGCTTTGGTTATTTTAAGTATCAGAAATCATTTCTACTACCAGAGACAGGAGGAAGACTGAAGCTGGCACTAAAGAAGGACAGTCTGGTACCGACAAAGAAGGAAGTAAAGAGAAATGTTTGCTTGGCTCTAACAGAGCAAGTGTTTGGGATATCACTTAAATGAAAATATTGGAGGGAAATGTTACACTAGATGATACTAAGGCAAGGTGACCAGACGTCCCGCTTTTGGCGGGACAGTCCTGATTTTTAACTATTTGTCCTGCATCCCACAGCGTTTTAAAAAAGTCCCGATTTTTGGAAAGAATGCACGACAAGCTAGGGAACGGCGGGAGATAGACCAAATTTTTAATCAAGGACCCCCTCCCCCCCCCAGTCAATGGTGTCCTGCTTTACCAATGTTAAAATCTGGTCACCTTATTAAGGATTAGAAATAATCTCTCTATTTCCTTATTTAAAAGTATTATATCCTTATCTTTTTTCAAAATAAATATGTAAAATACAGAATAGGTCTATCTTAAATTATATTTCAGTGAAACAATGTGTCAATTTAACAACTTATTCTTTAAGCTAATTTATTGAAGGCTAACTCTGTTACCAGCACTGTAGTGGACATTAAGGGAAAAACAAAACTGAAATCTTCTGTTCTCAAAGAGTTCCCTTTTCTTTGGTTGTTTGTTTCATATGCTATGTGTGCAATAAACAACTCAAAAACAGTTCTAAAGCAATACAGGGACATTAAAAAAACGAACAAAACTAAATACCTTCCAAAGTTTATTATTTAGTAGCTATGTTATATGTAAGTACTATATAATTAGTAAAAGAACTCAGTTATTTTCATCATGTTATAACTTCTCAATACCGAGCTATTGCAGATTTGGTTCCAGACCACCACAATAAAGTGAGTATTGCAATAAAGTAAGTCACACGAATTTGTGGGTTTCCTAGGGCATCTAAAAGTTATGCTTACACTATACTAGTCGATTAATTGTACAATAGCATTATGTCTAAAAAAATGTACATACCTTAATTAAAAATATTTTATTGCTAAAAACTGCTAACCATCATCTGAACCTCCAGCAAGTTTTAATCTTTTTGCTGGTAGAGGGTCTTGCCTCAATATTGATGAAAACTCGGTATCTGTGAAGTGCAATAAAGCAAAGCACAATAAAACAAGGTATGCCTGTATGTGCGTCTCCTGTCCCATGGCACACGTAGCAATCCCATTGTCCATGCTAGACTCTTTGTAGCCTATTGCCATCAATGGTATAAAGAGCATCTACAATGTACTCTTTCATTTTCTCAAGGCTGGGCAGCACAAACATGAGTTTCTTGGCATACCCTTACGTGCAAACTGCATGTTTATATATATAATAGTTTTGGGAATAATATTTTTCCAAGTGCTTATTTCTGCTTTAATTACTCTGTATGCAAGGATGTGCTTGACACTGTGTGTATGAATACCAAAATAATTCCAAGGAAGAGTATTAGAAGATAGGATTAGGTGGTTGAGGTGGGTGAGGGGTGCGTTTTATTGAGAGGGGCATCTCAAACTTAGCTTTAAGGGAAGGCTGTAGATTAGCCTCCCAGAGAGGATCGGTATTGTAGGCTGGGGGATCAACATGAGTCAAGCGAACAGAAGTTTTACCTGATAGAGGGGAAGGAGATAGGCCTAACAGGAAGTCATATAGATTATCAGTAAAGGGGCCGTCACAGGTGGGACATTATAGTAGACTGACAGAAGGCTTTAAATGCCTGTTTGGTATTTATAGAATTTCACCTGATGGCATGCATAATCACTGAAGGTTCAAGACTGGAGAAACGACACAATGAAAATGTTTAAAAGGCTCAATCAAAGTAACAGAATACACTGGAGTTAAGAAGAGTTAGTCTATCAAATCCAGATGAGGATGAACTGTAAATTGTGGTGGACTGTTGCATTTTGGGTGAGCTGCTCCAGGACTCCCAGTTCTACCAAGCAGCTGTCTGATTCTAAATGATTTCAACATTCCTAAGGAACAGCCACCTACATTCCAGCCTCAAGGTTTGCATGATCACCTGCATTTCAAAAGCATTCCCCTCTACTGCACTTCAGCAACCCACTGATATGGTCATCCTGAACCATGTCATACAGAACTTTCCATTGGTCAGACTCAACACTGATGAACTCTTCTCCAGTATCAACCTCCATCTATCTTCCTTTCACTTTCCCTTCTTCACTACATTGGTGTTGCACCTAACCAAGCCCTCTGGTCGCCATATGCCTCCTCCTCCTCCCAACCTATGAGTCCATTAAAGGGTCCCCTTCTTTTCCTATTCTGTGTGGATATTCAGCTACTACTTAGACATAAGCCTCAAATCTACTGTTCCTTTGCCTTTGCAGTGAAACCTTCAGACCTGGATCAATTTGATCTACCAATTTTCAGTACCACACAAATTTATGATTACCTACTTCAGCCAAGTCCCCAGTGCGGCTGGGTAGTCTTTCTTTTCTGTTCCAAAGAAAGCCTTTTCTCAGCTCTTACCATGTTCCACACACCCTTTCCATATGCTCACCGGTCTTCCACTTACCAAGGCCCTAGCTGACTTTGAGAGGGTGGCTCACTCAAGAGCATTTGGAAGGCTTAGGTTTAGGGGTTATAACTGTTTAAGGTTCACTCAGAGTTAGGATATATTGGGGAACAAAATCAGAAAAAGAGAAATGAACAGAGAGGTAGGAGGAAAAGCAAGAAAAAAGTGTTAAAAGATAATGGAGGAGAGGATTTCTAGAATAACAAAGTGATAAGTATAGCAAATAAACTTTAAGAGGACAAAGACGAAGCCATTAGATTTGGTCAGGAAGTCATTTATGACAACTGTTTCAGTGGAATAGTGAAAAACAGAAACTGGAATAAAGTAATTGTGGACATGAGAGGACAATAAAAATACAATGGCAAGGAGTCCTGGCTATATACCCAAAGATGTTAGATAAGAAAAAGCAACTAAATGGTAATCTGAATAGACTTACTGATTTCTTTTGAGATGGGATTGAGGGCACAATGGAAGAAGAGCTACTACAAAAGTTTTAAAGGAATAATAAAAGAAGTGATAAAAATCTGAGTCAAGCTAGCTAACAACTACATAAAAGAGGAAAATGGCTCTATCTATACTAGCGTCCCCACCACATGCTTCCATTTTATCCCTAATTCTCCCAACAGGTTTAAGTGTTTATCCCCTACTGGACTATAAACTCTGGGAAGGCAGAGACTGAACCTGCCCCATGCACTGTATTATCTCCAGGGCCCAAAATAGTGAGCTAGCACCTAGTAGGCACTTAATAAATACTAGGTGGATGAATAAATAGTTAACAATGATATCTGGCCTAGGTCCCATCTATCCTGATGTTCATAATGCTTAACAATCTAGATAATAGCTCTTCAAAATACAACCAGGCAGAAGAATTTTTCCCAGGAAAATGCTGCATGATTTTGAACCATGCAATGCACAAATGAATTGAGTATGGCAAGTTGCCAAACTGACCCTCAGAGGCATGCACCTGAAATAGTTTGATGTTGTTTTTCAACTTAAATGGTACTTGGACTCAAAAATATACATCTCAGGTCTGAAAGATGTCTCAGAGGTCACTCCCTCACTGAATGCTCAAAAACATTCTTCATTAGTCCTAGCATTAAGTGACCATTTAGAATCCACTTGAATACTGCAGTTATAGAAAACACTCCATTTCCCACTCCATTTTTGGATTGCTCTAGTCATTAGAAGATTCTTATTTGTGATGCATGCATAGCTTTCACCTATGGTATTGGTCCCATAGGTAAATGTAATTACAGTACAGTCTTTCCAATTACCTGAGGAAGGCCAATGTCCTCTCTCTCCTAAGGTCTCTCCACCCTTCTCCTCTCCTGAAGAATATAAAACTAAGGCAACATATATAGTCACATAGGAATAAAATCAGCAAAATATGTGCCATTAAAGAGCAATTAGTATTCCTTTTCCATCTGATTATGCCTGACCCTTATTTTTCTTTCTAGCTTAACTGCATAATATCCTTACCTTAATCCAGTGTTCCACTCTGTCAGGGTCAAAAGGCTGTTGATAATATACAAAATATTAATATACAGCAATATTTTATCAACTTTGCCACTTTAATCTATCCTTATGACTAAAGTACATGGAAATGTTTATTCTTCACCCAAATTATTTCATTAGAAAGTTCAGCAATAGGGAAGCCGGGATGGCTCAGTGAGTTAAGTGCTAGCTTTGCAGCCCTGGGGATCGAGAATGGAATCCCGGCCCTGGCCCATGTGGACCCATATGCTGAACTGTGGTGTGCCCCCAGTTTGGTTCTCACCGGGGTGAGACCCTGGCCCAGTTCCTGCTCTGTGCAGCCCCATGCCCACCTGTGGAATGAAACTATGTGGAAAAACCGATGATGTGCAACTATGGAGACTGCTCTGGGCCCTCTCCCTTCTGTCTCTGTCTGTATCTCTCCGTCAAAAACAATAAAAATAAATCTTTAAAAAAAAAAAGAAAGTAGCCAACATTTTCTGACCTTTACTCAAAGTTATGTTAGGTGTGGCTGGGAAAGAAAAAAAAAAAAAAA
>PVKE010019056.1:0-28872 GCA_004027555.1 Craseonycteris thonglongyai | reverse complement strand
TCAGTGCATAGTTATTTCTATTTTACTTTTTGACAGATAGAGAGAGAGACAGAGACAGAGACAGTTAGAGAACCGAACTGTGGGAACTCCCCAGTTCAGCACGTGGGTCCTGCCTGGGCCGGAGCCGGGATTCGATCCTCGGTCCTCGTGGCCTCAAAGCGAGCGCTCAACCCGCTGAGCCGTCCCGGCTTTCCCTAGTTTGGTTTTTTAGACATCATTCCTCTAGATCTGAAGATCTGTGAACTAAAGAGACAAATTATCTGTACCTCTCCCCTTGCCAAATGTCATGATGAGATAGGCATTGGATAAATGTAATAGAAATTCCCATCCAAAAAAGGAGAAAACATACAATCAGTGACCTATAGTAATTCTTTTCCTCTTTTTTAAAATTTAAATTTATTTATTTATTATTTTTTTATTTGATCCCCCCCCTCCTTTACCTTTCCCCTCCCTCTTTGCCCTCTGGTAACCACTAAACTATTGTCTATGATTATGAGTTTTTGTTTCTTTGTCTTATAGCCTTGTTGCTGTCAATTCTATATTTGACATGTGAGTGAGGTCATATGGTCCTTGACTTTTTCTGTCTGATATTTCGCTTAGTATAATAATCTCAAGATCCATCTATTTTGTCGCAAATGACAATATTTCATCCTTTTTTTATGGCTGAGTAATATTCTATTGTGCATGTATACCGTCTGAGTAATTCTGAAATTCTGCTTGGCATAGGATACCCATTTCTTTTCTTTTTTTAAAAGATTTATTTTATTGATTTTTGACAGAGAGAAACAGAGACAGAGAGAGACAGAGAGAAGGGGGAGGGCCCAGAGCAGTCTCCATAGTTGACATTAGTTTTTCATATAGTTTCACTCCACAGGTGGGCACAGGGCTGCGCAGGGCAGGAACTGGGCCGGGAGCCTCCCACATAGGTCCCGGCAAGAACTGAACTGGGGGCACACCCCAGTTCAGCATGTGGGTCCGCATGGGCCGGGCCTGGGATTCGATCCTCGGTCCCCGGGGCTTCAAAGTGAGCGCTTAACCTGCTGAGCCATCCCAGCCCCCCCCCCACCTTTTTTTTTAAAATTTATTTTTATTGTTTTTGACAGAGAGAGGCAGAGGGAAGGGGGAGGGCCCAGAGCAGTCTCCACAATTGACAGCATCAGTTTTCCACTGAGCCATCCCAGCTTCCCCAGGATGCCCATTTCTTGATCAGGGTTCAAAAGAGGCCCCTGGGAATGACTTCTGTGGTTTTCAGATCCCTCCTCTAAAATATCAGTTCTGACCTTTGAGTCACACTCCCCTGTGGCTCCCATTAAAAATAGCCCATGTTCAGCTCAGTAGATTTCTCACCTTGCTTTCTGTCCATAGAAGTTTGGGATCTAAAGGACTCTTTTGATTAGGGCTGTCTTAGTTTATTAGGGCTGTCTTGGTTTCTTTTCGTCCAAGATTGTATAATTACTTTAAGAACTTTGTGGATTTCTCATTGTCAATTCATCATCTAGTTTATTACCGGTAGATCAAATCCACACACACACACACACACACACACAAATCTCTTTAATCCCTTCTATAGTGGGTCCCCATCAGAATTTTTGGCATAACACCCTTAATACTCTTGCAGAATATTTAGGGTTTCCTTTTTCATCCTTACCCAAGATGACTAGGTAAGTTTTCAGTATTTCTCTTCTTTCTCTTAGATTTCTTAATGTTTCATCCAACTGAATCCCCTTCTCCACACAGCTGATCCTCAATGACCTAGAGAGGTAGTGCTTTGGTATTCGTTTATGTTCTCTGTGCTATTTTCTCTTAATGGGATGAGAAAAGGATAATGATACAGCTATGATAATGGTCAAGAAGAAAGCTATAGGGGCGAAGTATGCTTGACCAGAGAATCCTTTAAATAAAGGCTATTGGTCTTAGAACATAATTAACCTTTGACTATGTTCCTGGAGTTAGGGAGGACAATTCATAGCCTTCACCCAGGTTCCCAATGTTTTTATTAGATGTTGTTTCAAATCAATGGAAAGTTACGAGCTTTGTTTGCTTTTATAATGTCATGAATATCAAAGTGATACATATGCAACTATCAGGAAATATGGGAAAATGTAGAAAAACATAAAAAGATATAAAAAAGTAAAAGAAAACCAATGTTACTATTGTGGCATCTATTATTAGAAACCATGTGCTTAAAATGAGATTATTCTATGTGTGTATACCGAAACTTACAAACATTGCAGTGCACGAAGTCCCCTTTCCATACCATTGAACGTAACATTGGAGCGTGACTCCTGAACGGTGTGTAGTAGTCATTTGTATGGCTGTGCTATACAGCTTTCGTGTGTGGCATTTGTTTGGGGTAGCAGATTTGAAAGATTGTGCTGTGCAGCTAGAAGCAGACTTACTGTTCTGTGTAGTCCCTGCGGGTAGTAGCCAGACATCATCAATAATGACCACGGGGGTAGAGATAATGATGACATTGGTGACTAATGTCCTTTATCTACTGCTCCCACCCAGTTGTCCATGGTAAAATCCTACATAGTTGGGAAGATGGGATGGCTCAGTGGGTTAAGTGCTCACTTTGCAGCCCCGGGGACCAAGGATCGAATCCCGGCCCCGGCCCATGTGGACCCATATGCTGAACTGGGGAGTGCCCCCAGTTCAGTTCTCACCGAGGTGAGACCCCAGCCCAGTTCCTGCCCTGTGCAGCTCCGCGCCCACCTGTGGAATGAAATTATGTGGAAAAACCAATGATGTGCAACTATGGAGACTGTTCTGAGCCCTCCCCCTTCTCTGTCTCTGTATCTCTCTCTCTCTGTCAAAAACAATAAAATAAATCTTAAAAAAAAAAAAAAATCTTACACAGCATCATTGCCTTGATTCTTTCTCACCTGCTGCACCATGTCACCAACACCTGTCCATCCAGTGTCCTCCGTAGTTCTCGAATCTGCCCATTTTCTTTACATTCCCAGTCACACCTCTCTTTTTCTTTTTATTGTTTGAGAGAAGCTGAGAGAGAGAGAGAAAGAGAGAGAGAGACAGAGAGACAGAGAGACAGAGAGACAGAGAGACAGAGAGAAGGGGGAGGGCCCAGAGCAGTCTCCATAGTTGCACGTCATTAGCTGTGACACGGTCTCACTCCACACAGGTGGATACAGGTGGATGTGGGGCTGCACAGGGTGGGAACCGAACCGGGGCCTCCCCCATGGGAGGTGAGCACCTTTGCTGCCATCCTGGTGGTTACCATTTGCGCCACAGTTCAGCGTACGGGTCTGCACGGGCGGGGTTGGGGACTGAACCCCAGTGCTGGGATTACGAGGGAGCGCTCAACCGCTGGGCTCCCCCGGCTTCCCCAGTCACGTCTCTTCTCTTGATTACCTTAAGACATGTTAGCTGTGGGGCTGCCAGACTGTTCCTTCTAAAGCGCAGCCCTGGAAGAACGTCCGAGTGCTTGTCGGGGCTCACGAGGCCCATGTGGCCTCACCGCAGCCGCCTGCTTTGCTTCTGTTTTCCAGTCTCTGGCACTGCTGGACTCCAGGCCTTTGTCGTCATCAGTCCCGGCTGCACTAACAGGACATCGGAGACCAGGAGGCTTAAACAACAGATGTTAAGTCTCCCAGTTCCGAGAGCTGAAGCCTAAGATTGAGGCTCCGGCTGATGTGGCTCCTGGCGAGGGCTTCCTTCTTGGTTTGCCGATGGCCACCGTCTCACGGTGTCCTCACACGGTGAGGAGCTGCACCCTCTCTCCCATGTCTCTTCTTATGAGGACACTAACCCCATTCAGGAGGGCTCTACTTTATCAACTAATCACCTTGCAAAGGTCCCGCCTCCTAACACCATCACGCTGGGGATTAGGGCCCCCACGGATTATAGTAATTTGTGGGCCACACAAACATTCAGTCACTAGCCGCCTTTAGGGCAACTCTTCCCTCTCCTCCCCCAAGTGTGTCAGTTCAGGTATTGCCTCCTCCAGGAAGCCCTCCGTGCCATGCCACCCCAAGGGTGGGGTAGGCATCCTGCGAGAGCGCAGGGTGTGTCTATCGGTAGGATTCCCTTCCTGGTCCTTATTTTAATTGTCACAGAATTTTATGTTACTTCCCACTGGGTCGTGAGCTCTGTGAGGACAGGATCCCTCTGTCTTCCCACCAGATCTTAGCTGAGTGCCCAGCTCATAGTGTGCCCTCATTTATGATATGAAGAAATGAACCTGTGGAAGGCCACCCACAAGGCGACAGCTCTGGCCCACGTATAAGCTCAAAAAACTGCCCACATTTGCTTTCTGGGGGGTAGAAAATAGTCTTCGAGACAGAAAAAATATGCTTTAAAAAACAATAGATGAGCGTTTGTGTAAATCATGAATAAATCTGTTTACTATTTTTATTTGCATTAGCTATCAAATTAAATATTGCATTAAATGAGTTAAATATTAATATTGCATTAAATATATATTACGTTTTAAAAATTAAGTAGTGCGTTCTGTTCCTCGGAGTTGGATTAGGAAGGCTGTAGCAGAATCAGCCCGGCGAGTGCTTGTTTATCAGGTCACTGGTGACTTATGGGAGCTCATAGGAACAAGGGGAAAGGTCAGAGGCCGTGGGGGCCCACAGGTGGGTGGCGGGGTCCGCGGGACAGCACCGCGCCCAGATGTCTGGTGACAGAAAGAGAGGAAAGAGGAGGAGGGGGGTACGTCGCTTATCATGCACTTGTTCTTTGTCATACAGTGTCCTGAGCAATTTACATGGATTATCTTCATTTTTTTAAAAGATTTATTTCATTGGTTTAGACAGAGAGAGACACACACAGAGAGAGACAGAGAGAGACAGCGAGAGAGAGAGGAGGGGGAGGGCCCAGAACGGTCTCCATAGTTGTGCATCATCAGTTTTCGACCTGGTTTCGTTCCACACAGGTGGGCGGGGGCTGCTCAGGGTGGGAACTGGGCTGGGGCCTCCCATGTGGGAATCTTGTCCTGGTGAGAACTGAACTGGGGGCCTCCTGCATGGGAAGCACACCCCAGTTCAGCATATGGGTCCGCACGGGCCCGGACTGGGACTTGATCCTCGGACCCTGGGTCTGCAACGCGAGTGCTTAACCGCCTCAGCCATCCTGCTTCCCCAGGGTTATCTTCTTTAGTGCTCATTAAAGACAAATGAAACAGGTCCCATGAATTATTTCTCTGCCGTAGACAGGTGAGCACTAGACTCGAAGAGGTTGGGAGATGTGAGCGAGGCCTCCAGCCTTCAGACTGTTTCAGCCTCAAGTCAGACGCATAATCTCAACCCTGAGTCACTGTTGCTTCTTGAAGGAAGGCCTTTCAAATGGCTAGGAATTGAAATGGACACACGGGTCTTAAGCAATTTTAAATTTTGGTTATTTTTATTCCTGGCAACAGAGGAACACAATAGACTTTATACCTTTTTATCTATCCACTCAACTACCCATTCATTAATTCACTCATTCACCCATCTTTCCTTCCTTCCTTTGTTCCTTCCTTCCTTCCACCCACCTACCCAGCTATTCACCTACTTGCCCATCCATCCATCCACCCATCCATCCATCCATCCATCCATCCACCCATCCATCCATCCATCCAATTGGTTCTTATCAAGCTCCCGACAGGTACCAGGAGTGGCAGGTGTCAGCATGTAGTGACGAACAGGGCAGATATGATCCCTATGCTAGTGGCAGGAGCTAGGGCCACCTGGCTTTTCGTATCCCCGTCTCTTTCTGCTCCAACAAGATGCTTTCATAGTGACCTGCTCTTTGCTCGGTATATCCCGCCCCCCATGGTTCTGAAGAGAGAGGCCCGGGCGTGGTGCTGAAACGTTAGGGTGAGCTGCTTCTACTCTTGCTCACCATTCTAAGTTCTAGACGATTCTGTCCCTTCCTGCTTTGGTGTCCAGTGACTCCCCACGGTACTTGCAAAAGCTTCAGGCTCTCGGTTTACTCTGGATTCTAAGGCGCCTTTGATAATCCGCCTGCCTGTCCTCCAGCCTCACCTTGTAGCACCTTCTCGCCTGTCCTGACCCCCTAACTGGAATGCCAGCCCCAGGGGGCGGGAGCTTCTACGGGCTCAGCCCGAGCTGCCAGTTCACCAAGCACAGTCCTGGGCCCCCGCAGCCCCCCTGGAAGTAGTGGGGTGAATGAGTCAACACGTGCCTCCAGGCGACAGGGCAGGCTCCTTCCGCGCTGGGGATTCTGTGTGTAGGGGTGCATGCTGGGGGCTTAAGAGTGGGGTAGGGCCTGTGCTGTGGGAGACCCAGACTGTCTCGTGGAGAAAGGACTCACACCCTGCTGGGAGCAGTGCGGGCAGATAGCGCCTCAGCTCTTCCGTGGGCCCCAGCCAAGCCCTGCACGGCAGAGCCTGGCTGACTGTCCGATGCCGGGCTCCTCTCATGGGCAGCCGTGGCTCTGGAGTCCCCTGTGAGCCACCGCAAGCTGTCTTCCTGCTCCCCCTGCCCATCCCCCGCCCTCCCCCCTTTCACAGCTCATGTCAGTGTCCTGGGGCTGCTGGGAAAAAGCGTCACCCCCACAGAAATGTGTCCTCTCACAATGCTGGAGGCCCCAATTCCAAACTCAGGGTGTCAGCAGGGCCCGCTGCCCTCTGGAGGCTCCAGGGGAGGGTCCTTGCTGCCTCTTCCAGCTGCTGGGGCTCCGGGGGCCACTCTACTCCGATCGGTGCCTCTGTCTTCCCATGGCCGTCCTGGTCTCGTATGTGTCAGCGCTTCGTTACCTTTTCTCTGACCAGAGTAGTCTTTGCTATGAGGGCGCACCCTCGTGCACAGTGAGCTCATCTTACCGTGAGTCCATTGGCAAAGACTTCTTTTCCAGATGGGGTCATGCTCACAGGTTCTAGGGGGTTAGGACTGAAAAATGTCTTTTTGGGGAGACATTGTTTGACCCCCTATTTTATTGGGGTGCTGGTCCCCAGTAAACCTCAGCATGCCTAACTCTACCTCTGCACCTGCTTTCCAGAAGGTTCTGTAGACAGGCTCCCTTCCCTCATCCACAGAGCCCCGGCCCTTGCCTCTCTGCTGTGCTATCCCCTCTGCTTACGTATTTGAGTTTTGCCTTCCTGAGCTGCGTGGAGGCTGCCTGAGGGCAAGTGTGTGTCCTTCTGTGCGAGGCCACGCGTGACCTTCCGCTTGTGACCCCCTGTGCGTGACCCTCCATGCGTGACCTTCCACGTGTAGGCGAGAATCAGGGCACAACTGAGGTCTTGGAAACCGAATCAGACAAAGCGGGTTTCATCCAGCTCGCTGACCGGGGGGACCCCGAGAACTTGACGCCTCTGTTTTTGTGATCTGTGAAGCTGGAGTGATAATCACAACCCGGGTTGTGGTTTGTGTTTTGTGTGTGTGTGTGTGTGTGTGTGTGTGTGCTTTAAATGTCTTAATTCATGTCAAGCGGGGTGGAGGTGACCACTGTCCCATCTGCCCCCGAACAGCCCCCTTCCCCACCCCGCTGTCTGTCCGCTGTGAAGGAGCAGGGGCACCATGGACGGGGCTCATGGGAACGTTGTGTTGGGGCTCTGCAAAGGCTCGGGCACCAGTGGGAATCGTCTGGACCAGGGGTCTCCAAACTTTTCAGCCGCATTAACTATCAAACAGCAATTTGGGGGCCGACTACACACGCGAGGTCCAAATAAAAAAGAATCAAAACATAGATGTTGTTTTTAATTATTTATTTAATATTATTTTATTCAGATAAAAAGGTCTCCACGGGCCAGATGAGAGGGCCTCGCAGGTCGCATCCGGCCCGCAGGCCGTAGTTTGGAGACCCCTGCCCTGGACCACTCCTGGTGGTCGGCAGCTGCTAGCGAAGGCTCTTTCCAGGTGGTGACGGGATACCGTCGACTGACTGGGCTCCGCTGGGGCCTATGCGCTTCCTCCCAGGGCATAGATGTCCTGTGGGTGTTGGCCTGGCAGCTGCCTTTAGATAACAGAGACTGACCAGTGGTTCTTTTCCTTTTCGCTCCCGCTGAAGCAGTCCGCATCCTCCCGGAGGCGAGGCGGAGGCCTGTGAGGGATGGGGAGTCACATAAGGGAGGGCACCGAGGACCTGCGCCCACATCGATCCAAGCAGTCATCCCATGCAGGAGCCAAGACGTCCCCGGCTCGGGCATCACGTAGCAGCTGTGACCAGTATCGTTGAGCTCCCAACGTTACTGTGCTTGTCATCACGGTGGGTTTGGAGGGACAGAGGTCAAGGTTGACATTCTGCTCACGAAGTGAATGACAAGGATAGGAGTGTCAGCGGAAATTACTCCCTTTCTCACATTTCCTCTCCTGCGGAGAGGGTTCACGCAGAAGCTGCAGGCAAGTGGGGTGGTTTCTCAGGGGCTCCTGCAGTTTTGCCTCCTTGGGGTGCATTTCAGGTGACCCCACAGGCTGGGAAGGAAAAGAGACAGCGTCCTGTTGATGACTTAACCCTGTGGTGGTCTTGCTGTTTGTCCGATTATGCCAGCGGAGAATGGATCCGTTTTCAAGGCTGGGGTATAGAGCGGTAACATCCGAACTTTCAGACAGTGCAATGGCTTCACGATCACAGACCGCAGCTGGAGACACAGCGATCCTGCTCCCAATGGTCTCTCCTCTCCTCTCCTCTCCTCTCCTCACTCCCTCCTTCCCCTTAAGGCACTCATGTTCCCAGCGTGGAGTGGGGTGGGTGACGAGACCAGCAGGTCCGTCTGCCAGGAGGGAAGGTGCCTAATTATTGCACTGAGTGCTGTCCAGAATTAGAACTTCAGGCCCTACAGCTCCTGCAGCAACCAACCAGGTTCTGAGGAAAGTTTCCTGTGGGTTTCTCTTCCCTTTAACGCCTGTTGGGACATTTCCAGTGGAGGAGAAAGGGGTAGAGTTCACCTCAATCTGTCTCTGTCCCATATTTCTGCCTTTAAGTAGAGCCAAGCCTGAGCCTTGTAATTATCTCAAAAATAGACCGGACCACCACGATGCATCGGGTGGGTTTGCTTGGCGGTGTCTAATGAAACAGCTCAGCGAGGAGATCGCCTGTTGTTGGCAGGGTGGATAGATGGCCCTGTGTCTGTTAATCTCACATTTCATCTTGGTTGAAGCAGTCTCTGAGCTCATTAATTGTCTTCCTGAGAAGGACCAGGCATTTATCTCCGAGAGCCATCTAGCTGCACTGAGTTCACCCAGCTTAGAGAGAAGGGCAGGGGGAGCCCCGAGCTATGCAGCCAATTTTACCCAGAAGTAGCGAGTCAGACAGGGTGAAGGTGCTGGGCCCGAGCTTGCCTGATTGCCCGCCGGAAAGGTGGTGCTGATGGCTGCCCGCTCCAGCCGTCGGCGAGCGCCAGCTCTCCACACTGTCACCAGCACTAAAGATCACCCACCTTTTCCTGACACAAGGTGGAATTCTGTCAGCGCCCACCTCAGGTAAACAAGCTGAAAAGAAACGCATAGAGCTGCCTAATGCAGACAGGGCACCTGTTTGTTTTAAACAAACCAGGAGCCCAGGAATTCCAATTTTATGAGAAGGATAAAGTAAGATGACTCTGTATAGCGTGATTTAAAAATTGTTTTTAAAGATTTATTTTATCGTTTGAGAGAAGGTGAGAGAGAGAGAGAGAGAAGAGGGAGGACCCAGAGCAGTCTCCATAATTGTACATCATTAGTTGTGACATGTTTTTATTCACACAGGTGGATGTGGCGCCGTGCAGGGCGGGAACCAAACTGGGGGCCTCCCGCATGGGAGGCGAGAACCTTCGCCACGGGGTTCGGCGGTTACCAGTTGCACTGCAGTTCAGCACATGGGTTTGCACGGGCCTGGGCCAGGGCTGGGACTGGATTCCCGGACCTGGCGGCTGCAAGGCAGGTGCTCAACCTGCTGAGCTATCTCAGCATCCCGTGTGATTTTGTTTTTAAACCATCAAGCCCCTCTGATACGTTTAAAGTAGATTGTGAGTGTTGCTAGATAGGGGAATAGTTAAATAAATGGTGGTTTTTCTAAGGTGTGGAATTCTATTGTACATCAGGGGTTCCCATCCGGCGGTCCCCTCAGGGAACCCCTGGCTATGTCTGGAGATATTTTTGTTGTCACAATTCAGGGAGGGAATGTGCTACTGGAATCTAGTGGGAAGAGACCAGGGAGGCTACTAAACACCCTGCAATGCACAAGACAGCCCCCAGCACAAAGAATGATCCAGTCCAAATTTTCAACAGGGCTAAATCTGAGAGATGCAATTCTACATGAGTAACCTGGGAAAGGTAGTCACACTCCATTGATAAGTTTACACAAAGCAAGTGTGAAGATCAATAGCTACAGCTCTGCTCCATTTAAAAAATATTATATTTGTGTGCATGTCTATATGAATAGACAGCCAGACGTATTTATAATGTTTAGGAGAAAGGCTGGAAGAATCCGTGTCAGACTTGCATGATGATGGCTTTTTCATGGGTGGGTTTGGTGATTAGTAGGGATTTTCATCATTGATAATTCAGAAAAGATTTTGATTTATATACATTCAATTGACACCCTCACTTTCCCGGGTCGCAGATACTACAAAATGGATTTTCACAGAGCAGGGCATTGATGTAAAGCGTACACATTGCTTTTTAAGGGCTTATGTGATGCTTTCTGGATGAATGCTATAGGCATGGTTTTTAGAGGAGACTCTTCATTGCCGCATGTCTGCCTTTAGTTATAGTCAAGCCTGAAATAAAAGGAAACTCCCAATGAGGTGAATAAATAAATCCAAGTTGTTCAAGGTGCGTAAAAACTCTTTTTAAAAAAGATTTATTTTATTGTTTTTGACAGAGACAGAGACAGAGAGAGACAGAGAGAAGGGGGAGGGCCCAGAGCAGTCTCCATAGTTGTATGTCATCAGTTTTTGACATGGTTTGTTCCACACAGGTGGGCGGGGGCCGCGCAAGGTGGGACCTGGGCTGGGGGCCTCCTGCATGGGAGGTATGTCCCCTCGAGCCGGGAGCCGAACCGGGGGGTGAGAAGCGAGCACACCCCAGTTCAGCATATGGGTCCTCATGGGGCTGGGATTCGACCCTCGGGCCCCGGGGGCTGTAAAGGAAGCACTTGACCCACTGAACCATCCTGGCTTCCCCCATAAAAACTTCTTAAAACCACTTCATGGAATGTCAGGATGCCCAGCACTCAGAACAACGCCCCATGGACTCTTCATTTGGGGCATGCTGTCCTGGGTCCCCTCTTGCTTTTCACCAGATTCTTTTCAGCAGCATAAGGAGACACGTCCAGAAGCCTTTGACGAGCCTGGGATTATGCAGTTGTTACGCAATAACCAGACTGGGGAGGAGAGTCCAGTGCAAGAGACGCAGCTGCAGCGATTGAACCTGGAGGCAGGGACGGGAGGCAGCCAGGAGCAGGCTCACGAGCTGGGGGTGCCGGCAGGCTCCTGTGTGACCCAGGAGATGGGGGAGGAGTGGCTGGTGGAGAGAGGGGAGCATGGTGACGAGCTGCAGTGTCAGGGGGACACCCACGTGGAGAGGGCGAGAGGACAGTCCCTTCGCTGGTCTGGAGCTTGGGGGGGTCAGCGAGATGAGACACACGCATGCACAGTCCTAGAGTGGGTGGGAATTGAGGTCTGGATGGGCCAGGAAATGGTTCCTGAGGAGGCCGAATAAGGTGCATCCAGAGGCAGGTTCCTAGAGGAAGCTGGCTTGCCGGAATAGACGTAGGACAAGGAGCCAAAGGAGGAAGGATTTGGGGAAAGGAAGTCAGGAAGGGGACAGGCAGCTTCCAGAAGAGGAGGGGAGGCCCTGCAGAGGACTCCCGGGGAGGTGAGAAGGCAGAAAGGGCAGTGGTGCAATGAAGCCGTCTGGGTGGGTGGGGCCCGGCCTTTCAGGAGACAGTGAGGCGAGGGCCCTCACACTCTCTTCTTCAGGCTGCCGCCTTGCACGCTTTCTGTGACCCCTGCGCACTGCCTGCCCCTCCCCCCTGGCTGCAAGTGCCCTCGGGGAGCTCGTCCTTATGAGCACCTCACCATCTCCTGTGCTGAGCCCTGTTCTGGAGGGTGGACGGAAAGAAACCGGGAGAATCGAGCCATTCTAGTTCTAAAGGAAGTGAGGAGCAAAGGAGGAGGTGGAGCTGGCGTGGAAGGTGGGTTGAAGACAGGGAAGGGGCGGGAAGGTGGATGGGGGAGAGGCTGGGGAAGGCGCAGGGCTTGGTATTAAGGCCCTAGAGGAGGAAGGAACATGTTCCCCCCACTCCCCACCCCCCACCCCCATGGGTCCTTGTCCAATCATATGGTCCTTGTCCTTTTGCATCTGACTTACTTCGCTTAGGGTGATGATCGCAAGGTCCATCCATGTTCTCACAAATGGCTGTATTTCATCTTTCTTATGACTGAGTAATATTCCATTGTGTAAATGGACTATATCTTCTTCTTTTCTTTTCTTTTTAAATAAAGATTTATTTTATTGTTTTGAGAGAAGGAGAGAGAGAGAGAGAGAGAAGGGGGAGGGCCCAGAGCCGTCTCCATAGTTGCACATCATGAAGGCCCCGGACTCCCCTAGTGCACTCAACTCTCAGTGTGCACCTCCCTTCTAAGCTTGAGGCCACAGACCCACCTGAGCTGGCGGCCCCGTGTTCCAGAAGGTGACAAGGGAGAAGACAGGCTCTCTCCCCTGTCTGTGTCTTTCAACACAGCTGGTCAGGACAAACAATTCTTAAAATTAAATTTAGTAGGGTGACATTGGCGAATAGCACTGTCCGATTCTCTACTAGAATACATCATCTGTATATACTGTTCCGTGTGTTCACCACCCACAGTCTAGTCTCCTCTGTCACCATGTATTTGACCCCTTTCACCCTCTTCATCCTCCCCCAACCCCCTCCCCCAGCCCCATCCCCAACCCCCTCCCCCAGCCCCATCCCCCAACCCCCAACCCCAACCACTTAAAACCACTTCATGGAATGTCCTCCAACCCCCTCCCCGCTGATGACTACCACGCTGCTCTCTGCGCCTGTGAATTTTGGTTTGTTTGTTCATTTGTTGTCTGTTTTCTATCCCACATGTGAGTGAAATCATACGGTCCTTGTCCTTTTGCATCTGACTTACTTTGCTTAGGGTGATGATCTCAAGGTCCATCCATGTTCTCACAAATGGCTGTATTTCATCTTTCTTATGACTGAGTAATATTCCATTGTGTAAATGGACTATATCTTCTTCTTTTCTTTTCTTTTTTTTAAATAAAGATTTATTTTATTGTTTTGAGAGAAGGAGATAGAGAGAGAGAAGGGGGAAGGCCCAGAGCCGTCTCCATAGTTGTACATCATTAGGGTGACGTGGTTTCATTCCACACAGGCGGATGTGGGGCTGCGTGGGGCGGGAACTGAACTGGGGGCCTCCACAGGGGAGGTGAGCACCTTCGCTGCCGTGCCATCCCGGTGGTTATCAGTTGCTCCGCAGTTCAGCATATGGGTTTACCCGGGCTGGGGCTGGGAATCGATCCCCGGACCTCATGATCGTGAGGCAAGAGCTCTACCATTGAGCTATCCCAGCCTCCCCCATCATATCTTCTTCATCCAAGCATCCATCGAAGGACACAGGTTTCCATGTCTTGGCCACTGTGAATAATGCTGTGGTGAACACAGGGGTCTGGTTACACCTTGCCAATCAGGGAGAAAGGGCATGCCCCCTGTTGTAGCCGTCGGGGGGCAGTAGCGGCCATGCTGCAGCTATGGGCCCAGCATCCGCTCGACAGGTTACTGCTTCCAAATGGCTCTGGTGCAGCCTCCTGCCTCTGACAGCTTCTCTTTCTGGAGACAGACTGTACTGGCTGGTCCGAGCCCGTGCTCATCGCTGATCTCCTGGCCACGGTCTTGACCAGAAGTGGTGATAAGCGTGCTAATTGCAGGCCTCTACTGAGTGCTGTGAACCAGGCTTGCGGTGTCTCATGTACTCCCGTGACCCGTGAAGTGGGCTGGGGGATCTGAGACTCAGCAGGGGGTGTTGGTGGGAGGCAAGAGCTGGGTGTTGTCCTCTCCAGGTGGCCAGCTCTGCTGGGCCTGCGACCTCGGGCAGCAGAGCCGAGTCCAGTCTCTGTCTTTAAGCTGCTGGCGTGGCTAAGCTCCCAGTGCAGCCGGAGTCCTGCCACTGGCTGCGGCTGTGTGCTCCATTGGGCAGAGGCTGGGGAAGGGATTCTCTTGCGTCTCTGCTTGGAGATGCTAGGGGAGCCCACAGGTGCAGAATGAAGGGGCTCCGTCTGCGCTTCTGGCAGGAGAAAAGGGGAGCTGTGCTCTCTTCTCTCCCTTCACCTGGGAAACCATCTCAGAAATATGGTAGAAGCGTGGGCCGAGGGCAGAGAGGGAGAGGGAGGAAGAAAAGGTTTTCTTGGGTTGGAGAATGATGTCCTGGGCTCTGGGGCAGGCTGGCTCTCAGATTTGCTTCTCACAAAGTGTGTGCAACTCAGTCAGGGCCGTTCCTGGGCTGGGTGGGAGCTGGCTTGATGTCCTGGGAGCAAGTGGGACATGTGTGTGAGTCAGGCCATGGGGGCTATTGAGCTGAGTAGGGTGTGGCGTTTGGTTCTGTGAAAACACTCTGAAAAATCTTCCTGAGGCTTTCTAACTTATTTAGAAACACACCCAAACTCTATGTTGACCTTTAAGGCTCAGCATGATCTGGTCCCTGACTGCCTCCCGACGCCAACTACCCCCAGTCACCACAGCCTTCCGGCTGCCTGGCCCTTGGCCACTAGTGCCGGCCCCAGGGCCTTTGCACCTGCTCTCCTTGCATTGAAAACACCTATTCCAGATATGTCTGGCTTGTTCTTGTCATTCAGCTCTCAGTGATCCCTGAACTCCAAAGTAAAGGAGCACCCTTCACTCTCTACCCCATAATCCATTTTGTAATCTTCACTGGTCTTAACTCTCTCTGATATTATCTTCATTTATTGGTATTTACTACCTCCCTTATATACCATCTTCTCCCTCCCCTCCCTCATGGCGGGGATTTGTCATCTTGTTTAATTGTTAAAAACACAGAGTCTACAACAGTGCTTGGAACATGTTAGGCACTCAATGAACATTTTTGGAATGGGTAGGTCAAGTATTTCCCCCTCGCAAGGAATGTAACTATTTTGTCTAAGAGAAAAACAAAGGAAAAGCAATTGTTTCATTGTGAAAGTCAATATTCCTTTTTTTTTTTTAAGATTTATTTTATTGTTTTTGACAGAGACAGAGACAAAGAGAGACAGAGAGAAGAGGGGGGGCAGAGCAGTCTTCATAGTTGCACATCATTAGTTTTCAACATGGTTTTGTTCCACAGAGGTGGGCGGGGGCCGTGCAGGGCGGGAACTGGGATGGGGGCCTCCTGATTGGGAAGCTCACCCCAGTTCAGCATATGGGTCCACACGGGCGGGGGCCGGGATTCGATCCTTGGTCCCCAGGGCAGCAAAGTGAGCGCTTAACACACTGAGCCATCCCGGCTTCCCCAATATTTCTTGTCTTTGTATTTTTTTTGGTCTTTAAAAATTATTTTATTTCCAGTTTTTACTCTTTACTTGCAGTCATGACTGTGAACTATTTAATTTTCTAGTTTTATTATGCTTTGCTTCATTTTTAATTTTTTTATTATTAGTTTCAGGTGTACAAAGCAACATAATGATTAGACATTTACACACCTCACAAAGTGACAACCCTAACAAGTCTACTAGCCATCTGTCACCATACACAGCTATTACAATACTGTTGACTGTATTCTCATGCTGTACTTTACATCCTATGACTATACATGGTGGCTGTGCAGAAAAAAATCTGGCTATTGTCAATGTAACGAGAATGGTTACATGGCTGGATCCATTCCGGACACACACACACATGCACACTGTTTTTTAATTATAGTTTTATCTTTGTATTTTTTTATGCAGGACCTCCTGTCTCTGACGTACAGCCTGGCCAAGGGTCAGGCAAGCCCTTATTTTGTTCCGACAGAATTTTTTGTTTGCTAGAAATGAAAGTGCCAAAGAAGGTCTGTACTCGATTTCTGTGTAAACCAGCCCAGCCACTTAGGGGGCCTGGCTAAGGAGAGGGCTGGGCATCGCCAGTGCTAGTAGCTTGTTAGAGTGTTTTTTAACCTGCTCTCCCATGTGGAGGGGCTCCGGGGCATAACTGGCACAGACTTGCTACTAGACACTGCAGTCCAAGCCTGTGCCCAAGGCAGACATCTCTAATCCACCACAGCATAATTCACCCTCCATGCAGAACAGTCACTACTAATGGACCCGGGAAGGCTGGTGAGAAACACCTTGTTGGCACCTTTCCTATATGAGCTCTAGAAATGAAGTCATGTTTTGCCAGGGTTTGGGAGAGTCAGTGCTTCGATGGCTTCTTGTTAGGAACGATGAGTGTGGCTGAGAGGATGGGACTCGTGCACTTGCCTCTGACTCATCCAGCTTTGAAGGCGACTGCAGCAAGCCCGCGTCTTCCAGCCTCACATCACATTTTTATGAGCATTGAAGCCGCCAGAGCTCTGCCGTGTAAGCATCTAATTGCACCAAACGGATCTATACCTCGGGGCAACGCATTTTTTTTTTATTGATTCCAACTCTACATTATTATTGTTGCTTAATGAGGAACTAATGTAATTTCTAATGAAGCCACATGGCCCTCGGATAGATGAAGTAAGGTTTTATTTCCCTCGTGATGCCGTATTCTCTCTTCAATTAAAACCTGGGAAGGAAAATTAATACAAATGGAAGACTTTTTTCTTTTCTTTTTGCCAAGATTAGTGTCAAGACAGAAGTCTTGCATTCCATGTGTAGGTTTCCTGGGATGAGGGGTGGCTGGGGCACGTGATGGGCCCTTGAGTGGACTGAGAGGGTTTAAGTGGCAAAGGAGGCTTCGTGGGCGGCTGTACCTGTGGTCTCTGTCATCTGAGCGGTGATTAGAGCATGCTCTGTGCTCTCACTGTCTCTTGTCCTCCTGACAATGTCACCTCCCCAGCCTTGTGCTGTTGGGGGCCAGTTATAGGCAGAAGAGTTTGAGTAACTATGTTTTTTTCTCTCTCTCTTTAATTTATTGAGGTGAAATTCACAGAAAATGAGCCATTTTAAAGGGAGGAGTTTGGTGGTGTTCGGTACATTCACAATGTTGTGCAACCACAACCTCTAAGTGTTTTCATTACCCCGAAAGGTAACCCTGTTAGCAACTACACCCTCCCCCCAGCCCCCTCCCCCCTGCCCCTGGCAGCCACTGGTCTGCTTTCTGTCTCTATGGATTTGCCTATTCTGGACATTTCATAGGAACGGGGTCGTACAATGTGCGGTCTCTTGCATTTACCACGTTTACTAGATTTATCCACGTTGTAGCACGGGTCAGGCCTTCCTCCCTGTGAGGGCTGAGTCACGGTTCGTGGTATGGCTAGACCACATTTGCGTGTCCGTTCATCTGCTGGTGGATAATTGCGGTGTTCCTGCGTTTTGGTGATTGTGCATCGGGGTGCTGTGAATATAGGTGTATTGGTTTGCACACCTGTTTTCCGTTCTCTTGGGCATTTCCCTAGGAATGGAGTTGCGGGGCGAGGTGGTCATTCCATGGTGGACTTTGTGAAGAACCGCCCAGCGGTTTTCTTCTTGAACAAGAGTCTCAGCCAGTTTCTCCAGTGTCTGTTGGGCTCTGAAGCCTGGCATGCTGATTCTGGGGCCCCTGCCTCCTGCAATCCTGCCCTGCATTTTGGGGGTGTTTGCCCTGGTTAGCATGTTCTATTCTTGCACTGAACCAGGGAAAGTAAGAGAGGGAAGGAGAGGAGAGCAGGCACGCTCCTCGTATCTCATGGGACCCAATGTCTGATTCCTGGCCCGGCTCCCCAGGGGGCTGCCTGGTCCCTGGTCTGCCTTCTTTTTCCACTGGTATCTTGACCTCTGAACTTTGGAAAGCCTTTGCAGTTGCTGGATCACTTGAGTTGGTTTGTTGATAGGTTGGTTGACTCAGTTATTTAATCTCTTTGTCTCTGGGCTGACAGACTCAACTTGACCAAATAGTAACAATTCATTGGGTATCAGCTGTGAGTCGTGTGATGATAACACTTGCGTTCATCTGAACCTCCACAGCACAGCACGTAGGTCGACTGGATCTCCCCATCCTTCTCTATGATGCGGGGCAGAAGCCCAGAGAGGTGAAGTAACTTGCCCACAGTCACACAGCTTGTACGCAGCAGGGTTGGGATTTGAACCCAGGTCTGTGCATGTCTGCAGCCTGGATTCTTCCTGCTGTATCTGCAGGCTTCTCCAGAGGCCCCGCCCCACCACCTCGTCAATATGTTCTACACAGTGTGATGATTAATTAATTGATGGATTGATTATCATTTCCAACCTTGTTATAGCTGTGGGTTTCCTGGACCCACACAGTCCCCAGAGCTTCTTGAGACGCCAGGAAGTTCTAAGTCAGGGGTGAGAAAATGGGAACTCTCATGGAGGGGGGATGGCTTTCCATTCTTCTTTCTTCCTCGTGCGTTAGTAACCGGCATATTACAAAACAGATGATCTGGTGTCTGCGGTCAAGGGGACTTGTTTTTTAACTGACTTTGCACCCTGCCTTCTCCATACTTTGGGAACTGGGGTGAGGTCCAGATCTGCGGGGGGGAGTTGTTGACCCTTCTGTCTCCTGTCGGGGGAGGCTCTGTGAAACTGGACAGGGAGGGGCCTGTCCCCAGCATTGCTGGCAGCCCAGAAAGCTGGAGACTGGATGCTTCGCAGCGCAGGGAGAAGAGGGTGATAAAGGTGACGTGGGCAGGTGGGTCCCCTGGGAAGCCCAGCTCTCCAGGCACCAAGCAGTTAAATGCTCTGCCTGGAAAGTGACTTCCGGTTGCCCTTCCCTGGGCCCCCTCTCCTGAGCGTGATAAAGCGCCTGGGGGAGCGGGGGGCATATTTACACCTGCTCTGGGCACACCTTTCAGCGGCAGTAATTCTCTGACCTTTTAAAATGGATAAATCGCCTTGGCAGGAGCATATTTCTCAAACTTAGCTCGGAGCGGGGGCCGAGGCGCTGGGACACTCGGCCACACCAAGGAGAAGACAGATGAGCCCCGAGAGGGTCTGTTCTGAAATCCTGCCCCGCCCCCGGCCCCCCTCAGGCTGCTGTGGGCAGGGGGAAATAAAGCATGTTTTTGGCTGGAGTGTGAGTCCCAGCGTCACCTCGCAGATGGATGAAAGCGGGCAGGCTGTTTCTCAGATCGCAACGGCTTTATTCCTTTGATCACCTGCCTTCATCTGTCTCCTCTGTTCTCACGGCTCTGTTACTGGCCACCGCGGGGAAGCCAGGGAGAGACTTATTATCGCGGCTCTTTAAACTCCCTCCAGCATCACCGGGAAGCACGAGAGCCGCGGTGGTTGGCCATTCCCTTTATCCTCCTGCCCTTCTTCCTCAGAGCTTTGACCAAGAGGCATGGGAGAACCCAAAGAGAAGGCTCTGGCAATTCTCAGACACCGGCTTCGGGCCAGGTGCCCCTGCCAACCTCCCCTCAGCAAGAAAGGTTAGCATTAAACCCACTTGCAAGTTCAGAGCGTCAGGCTCAGAGAAGCAAATAACCGTCCTAGTAGCCAGCTCACTGGAGGCGGGACAAGGACTGACAGCCGGACCCTGGGGTGTCTGCTCTGTCTCATGCTGCCCCGTGGACAGGCAGAGGTGGGGCAGACCCTCCAGAAGGTTCTCCTTCCCAACGTCCAGGCTCCTCACTGGCTCCTGAGACCGCTCTGGCCTGGGTCTCACCTCCTTCCACCCGCTCTAGGTGAACTCACAGCACCGTCCCTGCTGACAGGGCGGGATGGGCTCCCAGCCCTGTTTCCTAGCAGAAAGAATGCTCTCCCCTGCTGGGCAGGTGCCCGGTGGCAGTGCCCAGCTCAATGGGAGTGGGATGTACCCCCGGAGCCTCTGTGGATGCTGCAAGACAGCACAGGTGGCTCACGCTTAGAGGGGTGCCGGTCTCCCCAGTGAGCCCGTGGTGTCCCCGGGGTCTCAGCAGATCCACTGGGAACTACCTGTTCAGAGGCCGTTCCAGAGACTTCCCACGCTTCTGAGAGCGATGCGCTGACAGGAGCCTTTCTGACCTGCCCTCTAGCAGCCCTGATCCTGGGCCCTCACATCCAGGGCCGCCTGCTTTGGGGAGCCCGTGGTGACTGGCCAGACGCAGCAGCATCTCTCCTGTCCCCACAGCGCTCTTGTCCATGGGCTGTCTTAGCTTCTGCGTGCCACCTGGCACTATCTGCCGTGATATTCTCCTCTTGTTCTCACATTTAGTTATTTGACTCTGTCTTGCTAAAATATGTAGGAGATGTCTCTCGTTCACTGGCCCTCATGTGTCTTGTTGGGTGTAAACCTGAGACTTTAGCTGACACCGAATTATTCCTGTTACGCTCATCGCTTCCCATGGTCTGTTGTCATGCCTCTGATTTTAATTACTTTGTCTGTGAACCTTGTGTGTATGTGTGTACATGGAGGAGGTCTGTAAAATTACTAACTAGAAGCATCTTAGCTTTGTATTCTGTTGGATCCCCGGCATCTTACGTAGTAGCTGGTATGAAGTAGATTCTCAATGCATATTGGATGTATGTATGATGGATGGATGGATGGATGGATGGACGGATGGATGAATGGGTGAATGGATGGTTTGATGAGAATGTGAGTGGATGCGTGGGTGGATGAATGGATAGATGGGTGGGTGGGTTGATGGATGGGTAGATAAATGCACAAGTTTGGCTGAATTTTCCTGAAAAAACCCTGTGGACACTTGTAAAGGTATGCTCTCTATGTGACAAACCTTATTAATTTTACAGTTCAGTAGCCTTGGGTTCTTTATTTTTTATCTGAGAAGGGTTGGTTAGGTGCTCCCAGAGCTATTGTATAACTGTCAGTTTTTCTTGGTATTGGTCAAAATTTGTGCTTTATACATTTTGAGCCCATGTCATTGAATTCACAAGGGCTATTTATTGACTACCATTGGTTGTGAATCGAAACTTTTATTAATAAAAATACCATCTTGGGAAAGCCGGGATGGCTCAGTGGGTTAAGTGCTCGCTTTGAAGCCCCGAGGACCGAGGATCGAATCCCGGCTCCCACCCAGGTGGGCCCACATGCTGAACTGGGGAGTTTCCACAGTTCGGTTCTCTCTCTGTCTCTGTCTCTGTATCTCTCTCTCTTTCTGTCAAAAATAAAATAAAATAAAAATAAAATATTAAAAAATACCATCTTGAGCTTGGTTGATGCTTCCTGCCTTGGGTTTTTCTGAAATCAGTGATGCTTTCCATCTTTCTTTGGTTCTGGTGGGCCTGCACACATTCTTTCATTGTTACTCTTTTTTTCATTTCCTTTGGTTGCCAGTGTCTCTTGGAAGTGGCCTATGGATAGATCTTGCTTATTTATGCCGTCTCAGAACCATAGCCTTTTAATAGAGGAGTTTAGTATATTTTCAGTAATAGATATGTTTGATCACCTGTCATTAAAAAAATTATTCCTGAACACTTTGCTTGCTGCTTGATTTATTTTCGCTCTTCTTGGGTCTTGGATCGTTTGATTTGCTTTTATCTGACCTGCTGATTTGGGAGACAGGCATCCTGTTATTAGTTCTATGTGTGGCTGCCTCTCACTGCTTTGAAGAGGATGCTATCACCCTTGTTTCTCTAATAGTCAAAGTCAAGAATGAAATGGCATCTTTGAACTCCGTCCAGACGAGATGAGGAGAGGTAACTCACCTGCACATCACCTTTCTCTGCACCTTCTTCCATCTTCCCAAGCTTTGCACTGTGGTCGTGAACTTCAGGCTGCATGTCCATCAGTTATAATAGTGACCAGGTCATAGTAATAGTAATGTGTGTGGAGGCGTTACTGTGTGATGGGCACTGTGCTAAGCACCACATACAGAGTTAGTCTCCTCATCTTTGTGACAACCCAGTGACGGATTACCCTCTGTCTTCACTTTTAGGTGATGTAAGGGAGTCTTCGGGGGTGTCATAACGTGCCCGAGCTCACACATGAGTCGGTGGCAGAACCATCAGTACCTGGCTCTCTCTCCTGAGCATGATGGTGTGGCTCGCTTTCAGAAGTGTGACTTTGGAAATGTCTTTCCCCCCAGCAGCTCATGGGGGCTCTTCCCCACTCCGTTTCCACCCACGGGGCTCCCTTCTTGCATTAGATTTCAGTTATTGACCCCAAACTCTGGGACCAGCACCACTCCCATTTCGACATGAGCAGGAGGCCCCTGGGGGGCTCTTGTTAAAATGCAGAACCTGATTCAGGAAGTCTGGAGTGAGGCCAGAGTCTGCCCCTCCCAGGAGCTCCGAGGCGGAGCTGCGGCGGGCCTGGACGCCTTTCCACGGGATTCTGCATTCAGCGCCTCGTCATTCTGCTTGCTTACCTGGCCTCGTTTTTCTGGGTGCCGTAGCTCATGACTCTTTAATGCAACGGTTAAGCGCATGGACCCCGAAGACAACTGCTCCCATTCCAATCCCAGCCCTGCTCCTCACTTCCTAGGATGACAGGATCCATCTCACTGCTTGCTGTGGGGTTAAGCAAAGGAAGAGAAATGAAGTGTTTAGAATGGCGTCTGGCAGATGCCGAGGGCAGGGGACATGCTGGGTATGATTATTCGCTCCACCGGAGCCTTTTGATTTATCACTACACAGACCCTTTGCTCCCTCTCCGCTCTCCCAGCTCCTTTGCCAGCCTTTGGGGTGTGTGCACCCCCTGCCCTTCAGCTCCAGGCTCTTCCTGCTTCCTCTACAATCCGTTCAGCACCTCCTCCATGCCGCCCTCCTGGTTAGCCTTTCTCAGTCTGTTCCTCTCAGTTGGTCTTATAAGAACATCTACCTCTCCACTTGGTTGCAAGAGTTTGTAGTGAACTTTTGGTAACTGATGGTTTTGTATGTATCGATTTGGAAAACACACTTTTTGTTGTTTATTTTGTTCTTTTTTTTGGTTAAATGTATTGGGGTGACATTAATTGATAGCAATGACATGGTTTCCAGGTGTACAATTCTACATGACATGGTCTATACATCGCCTTATGTGCTCACCACCCAGAATCAGCTCACTTTCCACCACCGTGGGTTTGCTTCCCCCTCCCTGGAAAACACACTTTGACGAGCTCTTTGGATTGAGGGCCAGGCCTCCGGACATTCGAGTGAGAACAGGGAGCTGCTGTTGAGCGACCTGCGGGGGCCTCTTCCTCCCAAGTGGGTTGTACCAGCTCAGAATGGGAAGGGCATTGGTTAGGGTGATAGAGGTTTAGAGGCCACTCGGTGGGCAGAGCCATGGGAGGAGAAGAGGAAAGAGACACGAGGCGGCTGGCACGTGAACGAAAAGGTTGGAGAAAGATCCGAGACTTTCAGAGGCAATTGTCAGGATGCTGTTTCCCCTCCGCCCACGACCTGTTCAGCGAATCGTCCACGTCCTGTTAGTGTTCTGTGGTGTTGGCTCCGTTTTGGGGGCTGGCGATGAAGTGCTGGGTATGGCTCAGGGTGGGCATGGCAGGGGGCAAGTTGGCACACGGGCAGCCCATCTGCACTGAGGAGGGTCTCAGGTGTAAGTATTCGTGAAAACATCCCAGGTGATTCCAATGGACAGCCAGGGTTGGGGACCACTGGCTTCGAGCCATGGCCCCACATTCGGGGTGTAGACTGTTCACAGACTTACGTTCCCAGGGGAACTTTTAGAAATGTGTCCGTGGTCATGGTTTCTATGGGAAACCAGCCCCGTTCGGTTTGTTGTGCACGGCTTATCAGCACCTTCAACATGCTGGCGCGATGCTTTGACCATACGGTCTTCCTGAGGATTGTCTGTTACCGCCGTAGGGACACTTGGTACCTGCTTTTTATCTGTTGGCTCTGAGAAGTTCCCCTGAGTCCTAATGTACCTGGTGGATTTCAGATGCTGAAGGTGCTGGTGAAGGAGGTAGTGATTTGGATTATAATCATCTGATGTCCAAGCAAAGACCCAAAGGACCGGGGAGAAATGCTCGGCACCCCACCTCAGCACCCCCCCCGCCCCAATGCCTAGGGACAGGCTGTTTTCCTTCTAGGTGTCTCAGAGCATCATTGCCAATTTGGGAAAGTGGTCTGACTTTGCATATGTGATTGAAGTAACGGCTCTGGTCGTTTCTTTTCATCGCTAAGCCGCTGAGTGGGGAGGGGACAGCTCATGGTGTTAATTCTGCTTTTCTCTAAATTGTTTTTGATCCACAGTCACTGCCTTACTACTCACCCTATTTGCAAACTCCATATGGGGGGGACCTGGGGGGCCTATGACACCAGGCTGATGGGCTTGTATGTCAGATGGATTCCTGACGGCCACTTCTCTGACATGGATGCTTCACAGCGTTCTGATTGCAGGAAGGGTTCCCTAGAGATGCAAACTTGCTGAACGCTGCGTTCTGTCACTGAAGGACGCGTTTGTGGTCCGCGCAGGCAGAAGGGATGTGACAGGAAGCTCCTCTCACCCAACCCCCAAATCGGGCCCCCCTGGGCCCTCTCGCCTATCATGGTGACCAGCCGGGCATACCCACTCTTAGGCGACTGTCCTTTTTTGTTCAAGCAGTTCAGTAGGGAAGGAGCAAGGAATCCAAAATGCAGAGAACTGAAATTCTGCATCCCCTACCTCCCCCGGAGGAGCCGGTGACAGAAGAGGTGGCCAAACATTCCTGATTCTACAGCCAAATGTTATCTCCTCCCTGGGGGCGCAGTGTGGCAGAGTAAATTTCAGAGCCTTGGCATTTTTTTGTCCCAATTTAGGTTAGACTAGCAGAGGGAGTTTGAGCTGCAAAAGCCGGGCGGCATTCACGCTGCCCGATGCGAGCAGACAGAGCGAAGGCTGAGTATTTATGGGGTGTGTGCTCCCGGCGGCAGAGTTCCTGGTGTGCCTTCCAGTAATGGGTAATAAATGTGCAGTTATTTAATTTGGAGTCAGAACAGCAGCGTTATCGATTCCCTGCAACGTCTAAAGCTCCGAATGGTGAAGGCCCCTTGTGCGAAGAAGTATGTCTGTAGCAAATCGTTGAGCATTTAAAGTTAAACAGACACACATAAAACATACATGAGGTAATTCTCCTTGGCCTTAGGAGTGCAGGTTTAGAAGTGCCAGTCAGCTCTGAGATGCTGGCCCCAGATTCACACGTGCAGAAGAATAGAGCATTGCTTATGTCGCTAGACTCACTTTCTACTCTACCTTGCACTGTGCCCTGTGTCTACCAAAGCAGTGTGCTCCCTTGTGCATTGGCTTCTGTGGGGTTTGGGTAATAGGGAGCCACAGCAGGTGATAGGGGGAGGGAGGAGTGGGCAGGGCATTCATAGGCCTTGTTCCATCCTTTGGGCTGCTGTCTTCAGGCTCAGAGATGGTGCCAGAGCCCGAAATCCCACTGTGACAAATCTCAGAGCCCTGCCTTATCGCTTATGGCTCTACTACCACCTGCCCACACCTTTAAAAACAGTTCCTGTATTAGATTGCTCTCAAATAATCCTTCGTTGCGGGTGCCATCTGTCCCCTCCTGGGCCTCTGGCTCATACCAGGGGCAAGGTGTGGCTTATTCCGCTGTGTGCAAATGGAGTTGCCATGTCCCCTTTGCAGAGAGACCTCCCCAGCCGTCCTTCTTCCTAGATTCCGCATCTGTTTGGTTTCCTTTATGGCACTTGTCAAATGTTGGTGCAGTCATTTGATTGGCTGTTGGTGTGTTTGTTGCTTGTCTCCTCTCCTTGTGCAAAGGGCTATCAGCACAGAAGAGGTAGATGACTTGCCCGAGGCCACACAGCTAGGAGAGGCTGGAGATGCAGTGTGAGCCCAGGTCTCTAATTCCAAAGGCTCCCTCCCGGAGCCACGCCCAGAGCCCCGCTGCAGGTGGGGTACTATTTTCTTAGAGTCACTCTGCTCTGGTTACCTGGATTCATGGTGGACTGAGAAAGCTTGGTTTTTTTCCTAACACACTCCTTGAGCCCAAAGTTGCTTCTTCTTTCCTCCCGGGCGTTTTGCCCAGATGTAGAGGTAGAGACGGTTCTCAATGTCCAGGGTCCTCCCCTCCCCCTGTTTCCCTCTCCCCACCCCCCAGCCCAGCCTCTATGTCAGGAGCTTCACCCTGTCCACCGGCCCTTCTTTCTCCAGGTGGGAGGTGGTTCCCCCCACCTCCAGGCCTGTGGGGCTCTGGGGTCACTCAGATTCTCAGATGACAGGGTCCCCCAGGAGACGAGGGCTCTCAGATTCAGGCAGAGACTTGTGACCGGGCTCCCTCCAGTGGGAGACACACAAAAGAAATCCCGTCTTCTGTGGAAATGAATGAAGTGTGGAGAAGGGTTTGACCCCAGGTGGAAGCTGATGGGGGGTTTTCTCCTAATTTCCCTCAAAGACCCCGAAGAGGGTGAGGTACAACCCGTGCATACCGGGGAAGCGGGGACGGCTCAGCGGGTTGAGTGCTCACTTTACAGCCCTAGGGACTGAGGATCGAGTCCTGACCCCGGCCTGTGTGGACCCATATGCTGAACTGGGGTGTGCTTCCCATGCGGGATGCCCCCATCTACCTGTGTGGAACAAAACCATATAAAAAACGGATGATGTATAACTGTGGAGACTGCTCTGGGCCCTCCCCTTTCTCTCTGTCTCTGTCTGTCTGTCAAAAACAATAAAATAAATCTTAAAAAAAAACAAAAGCACACGCATACCTGTTACACATCCAGAAACGCCTCACCCTTCTATGCATCATGGGTAGATAAAAAGCAACTTCTGGGGGAGGCCAGGGTAGCTCAGTGGTTGAGCACTTGCCTCGCAATCGTGAGGTCTGGGGAGTGAATGTCTGCCCAGGCGCATGTAAATCTACGTGCTGGACTGCAGCGCAACTAGTAACCACCGAGTCTAGCGGCGAAGGTTCTCACCTCCCATGCGGGAGGCCCCTGTTTCTATTCCTGCCCCCGTGGCCCCACATCTACTTGTGTGGAATAAAACTATGTGACAATTAATGATGTACAACTGTGGAGACTTCTGTGCCCCCCCCCCCTTTCACCTTCTCTCAGAAAATAAATAAATACTAAAAAAAAGGCAACTTCTGTAGTTTCCTGTTTCCAAAACACAGACAAGTATACAGAACACTGAAACATGCTGATTGGTTCCGTCACCTCAATAACCCCCGCTGTGACTTTAACAATGCACTTGGTTAGACAATTCAAATGGGACAGAGAGGTTCAAATATCCTACCCGCTGACCCCTCATGCCCAGCCTGTCCTGCTTCCCAATGGCTTTCCAAATTCCTTCTAGAAAAATCATCCACGGTTAGGTGAGTGGGTATGTGAATGTGTAGATGCAGCCTTCAACAGTGATACCACACGGGTCACATAACACACTCTTGTGTGACTTGATCCTCTTTGTACTTGTATCTCGGAGCTCTGTCCACATCAGCACAAGTTGTTCCTGCAGCTGTGGGTGAGAAGCCACTCTGCCAGGGCCTTGCTTTAGAATTTGCTTTGAGAAGCGACCCTCTAGGGCAGGTGCAGCCGTCATCTGTCACAGTAGTGACACCGGTCACGCAGCAGCGTCCCAGAGCTCTGACTCCAGAAAGGGCTGGCACGTCTGTGGCCCCTTGGACAGGAGCCCCTTCAACCGTGTTACAAAGTGTGGCGTGGGGTGGGTGACGCACATGTTCTCATCGTCAGAGTTCAGAGTCCTTTGACTTGGGGTTCTGCAGTGGGACGCAGGGACCTTTCTTCTGGAGTCATTCTCATGCCACCACATACTCCTGGCAGACGTCGCCAGCTCGTTGTGACACGTCGGTCTCTGCGGACCTGGGGCCGTCTGTGTGGCCGTCTGGCAGCCAGGCTCCCTGTTTGGAAGAATGAAATATACTGAACCTCGCTGGTAGTTTGTCTCTCATCATGTCCCTGACAGGATCACAGCTGTGTCCGTCTTCTGACCTGCTGATGAAGGCAAGGCCTGTTGAGTGAATTCACGGAGGAAGGAGCGTATCAGCTATCTATTGCTGTGTAACAAATGACCCTGAAACTTGGCAGCTTAAAACAACAGACATTTATTATCCGCTGGTTTTTCTGGGAGTCAGGAGTTGGACGGTGGCTGAGCCGGTGATCCGCCTCAAGCTCGTTTACGGAAGAGATCAGCCAGAGGGGCGCCGTCTCGCAGCTTCCCTGGGGAGGAGCCATTTCTAAACTCAGCCACGAGGCTGATGGGCCTGGGAGCCTCAGGTCTTTGCTGGCTGTTGGCTGGAGACATGGCTTCCTTGCCACCTAGGCCTCTCCCTAGGGCCGCTCAGAGGACAGGACTTATCAGAGCAAACCAGTGACAGCGAGCACCCGGGAGGGAAGCTTTAGTTTTGTGTCACCTCATCTTGGAATTGACATCCCATTGCTTCTGCTTGATTCCTTCCATGAGAGCAAACCAGTAAGTTCAGCCTGCCTGTAAGTGGAGGAGACTAGCCAGGGCGTGAATCCCAGGAGGTGGGGATCCCTGAGGACCCTCTGGGAGGCTGCCTGCCATGACTACCATCCACAGAGGGGCCTGGTCTTAATGGCGATCTTACAAACACTAAGCACGTACCGGATCCCACTGCTATTCCTCAGAGAGAGAGGCCCTATTGTCCCTATGACACAGAGGAAGACATGGAGACTCACAGAGATGAAAGAGTCCAGCTCTGAAGACCAGGTTTTTAACCACGAGGCCCTATTACCCTTGAACTACATTTTTAGAAAAGATTATTATTATTATTATTATTATTTTTTATCTTTTCACATTTATAGAGAGAAATTATCTTTTTGTCTTCAGTGCATAGTTATTTCTATTTTACTTTTTGACAGATAGAGAGAGAGACAGAGACAGAGACAGTTAGAGAACCAAACTGTGGGAACTCCCCAGTTCAGCATGTGGGTCCGCCTGGGCCGGAGCCGGGATTCGATCCTCGGTCCTCATGGCCTC
>PVKE010019055.1:0-28864 GCA_004027555.1 Craseonycteris thonglongyai | reverse complement strand
GTGGAATAAAACTATGTGGAAAAACCGATGATGTGCAACTATGGAGACTGTTCGGGGCCTTCCCCCTTCTCTCTGTCTCTGTATCTCTCTCTCTCTCTCTCTGTCAGAAACAATAAAAATAAATCTTATAAATGAAAAAAAAAAAAAAGAGAGAAACCCAAGTAATAATTTTTTAGTGAGCCCACACAAAATTTAAAATATTAGAAATGACAAATTTTAACTGTAATCATTGAACAATTCAAAAGATTTGGAATGTTGTGCATAAAAAATAGAATATTGTGTAAAAATATTAATATTGAGAATATTGTATGATTTTAAAGCAAATTATAGAGTACTGAGATTGAGCCAGAGATAGTAGCAAAAAGAAAGCAATTAAATTATGTAAATTTTGAACACTTGATTAAAGATTTATCATTTAGGCACACAATGTAATTTTGTATAGCAGTAGTTTATTCATGATTTTATTATTTTATTTTTGTTTTTTACAGGGAGAGAGACAGAGAGACAGAGAGAGATATAGAGAAGGGAGAGGGTCCAGAGCATTCTCCACAGTTGTACATCATTAGTTTTCTACATAGTTTTCATTCCACAGTGGGGCACAGGTCTGCACAGGACAGAAACTGTCTGGGGGCCTCCCACATGGGAAACTCGCTCCAGTGAGAACTGAACTGGGGGCTTACCATGTGGGAAGCACACCCCAGTTCAGCATGTAAGTTTGCACAGGCTGGAGCCAGGATACCATTCTCCATCCCAGGGGCTGTAAGACGAGCCCTCAACCCTCTGAGCCATCCCGGCATCCCAATTTGTTCATTATTAATGTATAAAATTTGATAGTAAGCATAGATAACAATTTATTTATCTATTCTAACATTGGTAAATATTTGATTTCCAATAATTATTGCAAATGAATCTATGATCTTTCTATGTGAGCCCAATTTATCAGGCAGGTTTCCTATGCTATTTTCCTAAAAAATGTATGTCTTCTATTTAAATTTTTCAAATATTTATCAGACAATGGGTAAATTTTTGTATTCCAAGGCCTAATTGGCCATATCTTTCACCAAATTTAAGAAGAACATGAAAATTTTGCTAATATAATTTTTTCTTAGACTTCTTTAAATCGCAATAATTGAAAAACACAGATTTGTGTTACCCTGTTTTGTAATTTCCATGTGATATGTACTGAAAACCATCAAGATCCTGGCTCATAAGCCAGACTTCTTGATCTTTCTGTGTATTAGCAATGAGGAAAGTAGCAGCAGATGGCGTTTCTAACCCTCCAGTTCTTGTCAGTACCTGCTTGCAGGTTTCAAACTTGTAGACAGTTTACTTTTTTCGGTAAAGTTGTTGACGAAACAGTTGAGAGGCTCTCTTCTGGAGCAAAAGTTTTCTAAAACTGTCAGCCTTACTGCATCTAATTCATTAGGAGAGCATCTGGTTTTATCAGGGGTTCAGAGTTATAATCACTTCTGATCCATCATAAACTGAACATGACTTTTTGTGTTCTCAGAGAGGCGGCACTTAAAACAACAGGGACCCAAATATCAACTTAGTCTACACATAAGCTAGATGGCTGTATTCTGGGGGTAATCACAGAGGATGAGCAGGTGAGTGTGTCTTTAAAATGTGTTCATCTATGTGATCGATTGTCTATGACCACCTTGGAAACTATTCTGCTCCAATTTGAAGAAGCATCAGGTTCTCCAGGAAGTAGATTGAAATAGTGTGCAGGATGTTTATCAGGGCGTACTTGAGATCAATTTCTGTGGAAAGGAAGGGAAGAAAAAAAAAAAAAAGTGGGCAGAGGGAGAAGTTGAGCTGTGATGTTCAAATGCATCATCCAACATCACAGGGTGCTCTGAAACCAGGATGCCCTTATACTTTACCTGCATCATGGCAATGGGGCTGGATCTTTTATATGGATCAGTCATTGTTTGCAAGCTACTCCAGGAAGTGGCAATAATGTGGCAGATTTCTTCAGGCATGGGCAATTTCCCAAAAAGGTTGATAGCTTTCAGTTGTCAGGTGATATCTTCCTAGGATCTTTGGAAATGAGAAAAAAAGAATAAGGCTAAGAAATTCTGAAGGAGGAATCTGGATGAATCATCACAGGATATACTCAGTCATTCTAAGCATCTTCTGGTCACTCCAAATGACAAATTTCTTCCATTAGTTTCAGACCCTTCTCCATAGCATTACTAGATTTTTGGAGTGAGATACAAATAACTTTTCACTGTGGTACATGTGAAAAAAATGTCCCAAGCAGGTGACACCAGATATTAAATAATCCCTTTGCTTTGATGTTCTTCAGTTTCACTAAAATATATCATGTCTCTGTTCAGGTACTACCTGGGTCTACCTGTTCCCTTGACTTAATTATTCATTCCATTATTCATCATTTACATGCCACATATTGTTCCATGTTGAACCATTCTCCTCCTTGAAACAAGGTTTTTATGCAAATTATTATTGGCTTCTGTCTGAATTTGTCAAATGTATAGTATTTCAAATCCAGACCTTCTCCCTTAACATGAGAATGTGTGGTGTTCACTCAGTTGGTGGCCAAATAATACAACAGGCTTTCAGAAGCTTGTGGAACTTAATTGAATCATACAGAATTTCCTCCCAGAAATATAAGGGTCCTGTTTATGTTTTATTTGCTGTTTCAACAACCTGGAAATGTGTGAATTTCAGGACTTCAAAACACCTTTGAAGATGTCCTTTTTGTGGTGTCAGTTAAAAAATGTTTTCTGTGCTGTTGAACTACAATAGACCTTTGCTATTATTACTGTTATTATTATTATTATAAATCTTTGGTTTAAATAGTAATAATTAATACTGAATGACTTAGGAAAAAAGATAATTCACTGTGAAATTATTGGTTTATGTACCTTTCTGGTACTTTCCTTTTCAAAATCCTCCTAATATATGTCTGGCCACCTAATATAAATTCCTTTGAATTTCTCTTATCTCTCTGTTTTTACGAAGTCTCTCTCTCTCTCTCTCTCTCTCTCTCTCTCTCTCTCTATTTTTGGCTTATTTGATTAGTTTGTTTCACACTCATTCTATTTGGAGGTTCCCCCCAAATACTTTATTGTATTGAACTATAAATTTTTGAGTGAGCTGTTAGAATCCTGATTGGCACTTGTATGTGTGTTTGGCTTGTTGACACGATAAAGCTTGATTTTTTCTGAGCTCCTCAGTTTTCTCTTCAAAACCCCATTTTGGATACTGAGCCGAGCTGCTTGCTTTTCTGAAGCAGAAGGAATAAGAGTCTTGAAGTTTACACATTTGGATGTGCAGCTACACATTTGATTTCCTTGGTTTCAATAGAATACCCAGTTCTACTTTCTGCTTTGACTGGAGCCCCTAATTCCAAAACTTCTCATAAAAAATGCTAATACCTCACAGCCAGCTTGAATTAATCCAGGAATGTAAATTTGATAACCTTAAAAATAACAACCTAATATTGATATTGAGTTTATTCTAGCTTTATAAAAATTCTTGTGAAACAATTAGAAACATCTAATTATGTGTTTATTATTTTTTATTTTAATTTCTTCTGACCGGAGACTTGTTGCTTTTATTACATTTCTCACAGTACTACTCCATAGCTCTGTTGATGCTTTTAATTGAATATTTGTTTTCTGTTTCAAAATCATTGATGTTATATTTAGTATTTCCTTTATCATCGTGGTAAGGGAACAATTATATCAAGCTGTATTAGTATCATATTTATCATCACTGCTCCCCCCATTACTGCTTTAGAGAGCTTGTTCTTTACTCTTTTTAGTACACTGCTACCTGTCTGGTCTTTTAAGAAAATTCCAGGGTAGTGTTTTTTTGTTTTTGTTTTTTCTTTTTTTTCTGTTGTTTATCTAGATTAAGTCATGGATTGAAGGTGAATGAATAGTAAAAAGTCTGTTTACAGGACGAAATGGAGGAAGGACACAGGGCTAGGACCATGTCCACAGACTACTAAAAGTTGATACATGAGAAGTAAATAGCATAACAGTTACAGACTATTTGCCATGTATCAGGCATGGTCTGGAGGAAAGAGGCTCAAAGAATATTTCCTCTGGGTTATAAATTGGAGCCAATCTGTGTTCCTAGAAAGTCACAGAGATTGAAATTTCATTCTTATTTATTTTTCATCAACTATGATTGAGTGCATACTTTATGGTGGGCACCTTTCACAACAAGAAAACAGCAGTAACAAAACAGGCAAAGACTTTACTCCCATGGAGTCTACACAGTGTAGAAGTGATTTGAATCATGACTAAATGATTAAATAATATTTTAGATTGATATAAACGTTAAGGTGAAAACACAGCAAAGTAAGGGGACAGTGATGGAGAAACAAGTCCTATTTTACATAGGGTAACCAGGTAAAGCCCCATGATTAGGTGATTTTTGTGTAAGCACTTAAATAAAGTTTCTGGATTTTGTTTATGTGAATGAGATGTTGAGCTAGGACTGAGCTACTGGGAATTGTAGGTTCTACTGGGGCTACAGTAACAGTAGAGGTAAACATAGGGTTCTTTGGGAGGACAGGTGTGGCCCATTAAGCTCAACTTAGTTTAGCAGGTTTATAAAAGGCTTATTACAGGGGTGACCAAAGTCCCAAAGGTGAAGAAAGAAACAAGTATTCACAGGAAACAGAGAAAGTGTGCACAGAGGAAATAGATTGTACAGCAACATAAAAGAATGAGATGTATTGAAAGTTACTCTTATTTGCACCAGCCTGTAGGGTTATAATGATAATTAAGTCAAGAGATGCAAGCAGAGGTAAAAAAACAAAAGCGTTTCTCTGATGAGCTTAGCTATTACTCTGAGGTCATTGGGGGAGCTAAGGAGTAACAAAGTTAATGTGATGTGTGGAAAAAACATGCCACATGTCATAAAGGGGTGAATTTATAGACAGTGGATTGAAAGGAGTAAGACTAGAGTCAGAAAAACTATTTAAACATCTGTATTTATCTAAACATATTATCTAAACATGAATATTTTTGTACCTACTGTCTGCCAAGCATTTTTTTCTAAGACCCAGTCATTCAGAAAATACGGCTAGGATAATATAATAAAATTTTATTATGAACCTCTAATTATATTACTATTATTTTTTATTTTAATTTTTGCTGACTACTTTCTTGTTAATATGTTGATCGATCCTTGATGGTGTTTGTTTTTCGTCTGAACATCTTATTGAACAATGTATATCATCAATGTACATAATGATCATAAATATTCTCTTTGGTTACAGTGCATATCCAAGCCTTTATTGTAACTCACAAAATTCGATAGTGATATAATAGGATTAGTTGCCTCTCTCTTCATTGAACTCATTATAAGTAAACTCACTTTAATCTTTAGGAATTAAATGTCTTGGTCTTTAGTCAGGTCCGTGTTCAATGCTTTTCAATCTCATGGATGAGTATTGGTTACAGGCTATCTGAATCATCAATTTATTACATTTGATGGCCTTGTATTAATTACCCCAGTACTTTTTTTTTTGCCTATAATTTTCCTTCTAAAGCAAGTCATTAAAGTTTTGTTACAAACTACAACTTGCCGTTTTCCTTTAGTTTGTGTGGCAATTAGTTGAGGTTTTTTAGCAAAACATTTTAGCCACACAGAGCTCAATCTCTTACTTCTAAGTATTCCTTAATGTGCAAAATCTTTATCTTCAGAGCCCTTGTTTTTCTTCACTCTTGGTGGTTACTTTCTAATGTGACCCAGAATCAATCTTAAAATCATCATTCTATCCTTCTTTTAGGTGTAGAGGACACCATTGTGGATCTATCCTGCAATGAGTGAAATGTTTGCTCCCTCTTAGTCACTGGCTAAATAGATAAGAGTTGTCACATGAAAAGCAAAACTCTATATATTTGGTTCCTTATGCTTTGTATACTTGAAAAGAAGTCGGTAACATACATTTTACGTTCTAGGAGGAGCATCCCTAGTTTTGTGCTACTATGTTTACCCATTTTGGTTAATCCAAGTGTTTAAGAACCAAAACTCCTATATATTACATTTCATTGAATATTAGCAGAAGAAACTAGGATGTGGTTAAAAGAGCATGGGTTTATGTGTTTACAGATGATTTATTAAATGTGTCATTTCCAAAGTATATGAAATTGGGCAATTTACTATCTCTGAACCAATCTGTAAAAATAAAGATAATATTGTCAGAATTCAGGTTGTGAGTTATGTATTTTTCCTAGGAATTTTTGTCAATTGTCAATATATTTATAATTCTATATGCCCTTAATAATACATTTATCAGATTTCAAAAGAACCGCCTTGGGTTGGGATTTAGAATTGCATTCTGTTTGTAGATTAATGCTTTTCTTTTAATTTTAGAAATAGGATTTATGTCTTTACTTAAACAAGATGTTTGTGTCACTTCTCAGAATATTTACTTTGTTCTAATTGAATTGTGGCAATTCCTTAAGGACACTGATAAACAGAAAGGCTGGATATCCTAAGTGTTGGTTGTTTTGTTCTGCCTTTCTTTTTTCTTCTATTTTCAACAGCTAGTCTGTGAAAGTCTCTAAAGGGAAAATAGGTTTTCCTTTTGCTTTTCATTGTTTCAGACATAATACTAATATGTCTCTTTCTCCTCCTCCAAAAATATTCTCTTTGTGGCAGTTTAAACCAGTCTACCTATCTCTCTTACTTATTTAACATTAGATGGTAACCCATATTCTTCACTACTATTCTTGTCATCATTTTCAGAACAAGAGCTTAATTATAAAAACAGCCTCAAATTTTTGTCTATCCCTATTTTAATAAATTCAGTAATGTGACTTTACTAATCTGCCTCAGGAGGTAGAGTCTGTTCCTCCACACCTTGAATTTGGGCTAAACTTGTAACGTACTCTGAATAGTGGGCTGCGGTAGAAGTGACATTGTATTTGTTTTGAGCCTAGACCTCAAAGGGCTTTGCACATTCTATTGTTTCAGAGATCCCTCTGATGATAGATTCTGCCTGGGTTAGACTACTGAAACATAAGAGACCACAGAGCAAATCCAAGTAAGTTAAGCTCAGTCATTCCAGCTGAGGCCCTGAATTTCTGAAAGACCCAGTCAAGAATATTAAAGCCAAACAGTAATTAATCCACAGCTGATCACTGATGAGTAAGCCAGTCAATACCAGCTCACATTGGCAGAATTGCCAAGATGACCCACAATTGATGAGCAACAATAAATGTTTATTAATGTATGAAAATGGTGTTTTGTGATTTTTACCCAGTATTATTGTGATAATATGTAACTGATATAAGAATTAGTAGAGAGAAAACAAATATTTCAAAGAGTTATGTGGCACAAACATAATAGTAAAGCTAATAAAAGTAGTAATTAGAAGCTGAGTTCTTGGCCTTTAAAATATCCCTTAACAGTCTAGGAACACAATTGATAAAGGTCACACACAAATCTAAGCCACTTGCACAATTCCATTTCAGAATTCTTCAATCATTATCTAAGTCACAGATAGAGTATATTTCAAAATTGAAAAGTTTGAATTAAAAGTTTACATTTGGTAATGATCGGTGAGAGAAGATCACAAAGATGCTGTTGGAATACTTGGTGTAACTATAATGTGTAGATATGGATTTCTGAACAATTGTTTTAATTTCTTCCTAAAACTTATTTTTATACTTGATTAACTACATACTTTTTAGCCAGTCCCATGTGCCAGGAGTTGAAGTACGAGGTGACCTCTACAGAAAACCACAGAAAATATTCAAATGGAGTCAGAGAAGTAACCATCTCGATTTTTACAATTATTATTATTTTTTATCAGTATACTATACTCAGCTTTACCCCTCAGTTACAGAATATTCTTTTTAAGGTTTGCCATCTGGGCAATCAAGGTGGAGATCATGAAACACTCTCAGTCTCACAAAATTGAGAGACTGTTGAAATCTTTTCAAAACACTTTCTTACTTTGGCTTATAGCAATAAAATATGTTAGAAATAAAATTTAGCCAGTTTGAGATGCTTTGGGTTCTGACTTGAAATGAAGGAACCAAAATGACTTTGATACCAAAGCACATGCATGACACAAATAAGGATGGATGCACACATATGAAGTAGGCAGATGCCATTCCATCACACCGTGCTAACTTGAACCCACATGCACATAACCTTGAGATATCCTTCAGTCAGTTTCTATACAGTAACATTGACATAAATACACTTCCTTTGTTAGTAATGGGGGAAATAACATTAAGAAGTGAATAATTTATATCCATTTAAAAACAATCTGCCAATATCACATAATTTAAAAACACGAGCCTTCACCTTATTAAAATAAGTTAAAACTCCAATTTTTATGCTATAATGTCTTGTGATGTTAGGGCAAGTGACTGACTACCTTAGGAAGTTGCCTTTCATGTAAAGTAAGTAGTATTGATTACCTCAGTGTTTTGGGTATGCTTCTATTTTTGTTTGAGGAATTAACTGTCAATTACATCACTGTGCCTTAGGAAGAGTTGGTACTCATTTTATTTCCTCTATTTCAAAAACCCCAAATCCATTCTGTATCATTTTAGGCACTTTTTAATTATCTTCCTATCAACATCATTTTTCACCAAGATCTTCACTAATTCCTATCTATTCTATGAAACTTGCTCAAATGTTATTGACTGGTTTCCATTTTAATTCTAATATATATGCTGTCCAACTACTGTATGTGCTGCCAAAGTGAGCACATTAATTGAGCACAGTTTAATTGCTGTACAATTAAACTTTCAACCATGGATATTGGCAAATATATTATACATTTTGACAGTATTCTTTCTATTATACTATATTTCACTTTCAAGAGATCTCTCTTTTGGGGAAGCCGGGATGGCTCAGTGAGTTAAGCACTCATTTTGCAGTGCCGGGGACCGGGGATCAAATCCCAGCCCCGGCCCGTGCGGAACCATATGCTGAACTGAGAGCTCCCCCAGTTCAGTTCTCTCTCTGTCTCTGTCTCTGTATGTCTCTCTCTGTCAAAAATAAAAATAAATAAATAAAAATATATTTAAACAAAAAAAGAGATCTCTCTTCTTAAGATATTTGCAAAAATTTGAAGGAGAGAAACATTCTCTTGGTCCTATTATAAATACTACATGTTAGCAATGGAACAAAATATATTACTTATTTACTAATTGAATCAGTGAATTGAGTCTAAGAATATGCTTTAAAATCTCATTTAAAAAGTATAGAAATTGGAGGTCCTGAATCTATTATAGAAATTCCATTTGTAGCTAAATTCTTTAAATGACAGCAATAACAACAATAGCAACAGCAGCAGCAGCAACAACAACAACAATACAAAGCCCTCTGGGCCCAGATAGTAGTATCAATGATAAAATATACCATATGCTTAAGGAATAATTTTTTTTTATTACTAACAAAAAGTAAAATTGACTGTCTAAGTAGAAAGTACTAAATAATCTAAAAAAGTGATCCTAGAACTAATAAATGAATTGTAGTATACATATATATTTTACAACCATATATTTATATAAAGGTAATAGATAATTGGAAATTAGAATTTCGAAACACCACTTAAAATAACACCCTAAATAAAATATTTATATATTAGTCTAATAATGCCTGAATAATATGTATGTGGAAAATTACACAACACTAGTTTTAAAAAATCAGGGGGGTGCCTGGATGGCTCAGTGGTTAAGCACTTGCCTTGTGATCACGTGTTCGTGAGTTAGATTCCCGAACCAGCTCTGGCCAGTGCTAACCCATAAGTTGAACTGTGACACAAATAGTAGCTGCTGGGATGGCACGCCAGTGAAGTTTCTTGCCTCCTATATTGGAGGCCACCAGTTTGGTTCCAGTCCCACATAGCCCCACATCCAATTGTGTGGAATGAAACCATGTCACAACTAATGATGTACAACTATGGAGACTGCTCTAGGCCCTCCCCTCTTCTCTCTTTCTCTCTCTCTCTCTCTCTCATCTCACACACACACACACCTTCCCTAAAACAATAAAATAAATCCTTAAAAACATTTTTTTTTAATCAACAAAGGCCTAAGTAAATGAAGAGATATGCCCACACTTATGAATTGGAAGATTCAATTTTCTTGAAATGTCTTCTCTCACCATTTGATCTCTAGATCCAATTTAATCTTTATCAAAGCCCACCAAGGTTTTTTCTAGACATTGACATGCTGACATGTGGAGTTTAGCCCAGTCAGACCCATTTTGGACCTTGAACCTCTTTAAAGATAATAAATTTGTTCTTATTATAAGGCAAACTTTGATTCTCCTTTGCTTTTGTTCACCAGTAAGTTCCTTTGGGACGATTTTTACACACACCTTTCTCATGCCAAGATTTTTAGTTAAGATTTTTCAGTTTATCAATGTTTACTTGGTCTGCTATGCTTCTCACAGTCATCCGATGATTTTGACACACAAGTAGATCAATTTTTGCAATGTTTTCATCATTTCTGCCTGTTACTGGCTGCCCTGAACTCTCTTTATCAGTCACACTTTTTCTTCCCTAGAAAAATATTTAATCTGTTTGTACACTGCCATTTTCTTCATGGCGTTATCCCCATAAACTTGAACTAACATGTTCCTGGTTTATCTTTCACTCTTGACAAGTTTAACAAGAAATTTAATATTTGTTCATTGCACTAATTCACGCTCTAACATTCTTGCAATAGCACACAAAAACATTCAACTACAACAATGAACACCACTCAGCAACACACTGCTACATGTAGACACATACACGGCTATGAGACACTGATACACCAAGGCTAGGAAACCTTACTGAGTTGTTTGTATAGTGCTGCCAATGTAAGAGCATGGTGGCAAGTTCACAAACTTAATTGTCAGACCACACACACACACACACACACACAGGAAATACAACATTTAAGCATTTCTTTCAGGCTTTCTCAGTACAGTATTCCTTTGTGGCTAGGCTTGAGGCATTTGCCTGGCCAGAGGACCTGGTGATAGAAAGTACCTCTGTTTTTCTCAATGAGCCCATTGCCTGGGACCTGGGAGAGCTTACCCTGGCCTACGCTTGACTGTGCAGCAGACAGAATTCAGGGGGTAGGAGTCAGCAGACAATGTGGAATCTGCCAGCTGTATGTCTCCTTAAAACCTTTTCTTGTTGGCTGTTAGATAAGCATACAAATAACTATTTCTAAAAGCATGTACCTGCATAATGTAAAATAGGAGATAAAGGTAAATAAGTGTTGATTTTAATGTTTTTGTATACTTATTAAAATTGTCGTCATTCAATGTTCAAAAAGTGGTCTGAATTTCTACTTTCACTTTGTTTACAAATAAAATGTATACAACTCATACAAAGCTAATCATATTTTCAATGTCAGGAATGAAATTTTAGTGTCTGTTCAGTTTACCTCACCATTTTATTTCTACTAAGTTTATTAGAGGATTAAAAAAAATTTATTTTTGCTATAATGAATTTTTCTGTAGAGCCTGGAAATATTTAATTTCTCTGTCCTCTATGCTTTCTCAATTTTCTTCCCCATCAGAAAGCCCACAAAGTTTATGATAATAGCCACCCTCTTGAGTTGTCTTAAGCAACTTTTAACTTGCTTTGTCATAAGAAAGCAAAAGTTTATTCTTAGACTTAAATGTAGTTACTGTTCTTGAAATGAATATAATTGATCAATGAGTCACCATATTTTTGTACACAAAATATGCTATGAATTATGAATAAATGCCACAATTAAAATAAAAGCTTATCTTGCTTAGCTATTCATGCATATGTATATATAATTATATACATACAACAAAATTTATTTTTGCCTTACTATTCTGGTCAGCTTCCCATTGTATATACTGATGGGGGTGGGGGTGGGGGGGGAACAACAAGTGATTAGCTTGTTTACCCAAGATCTAAATCCCTCAGTTTGTAGTATTCTTTTTATGTTAACAGCAACTTAAATTTAGTTCAGAATATTGGTCTTGCCATATAAAATTTTAAAGAAAATAATTTTAGAGGAGTATCTCTGTAGTGTGTTTAAGGAACTGATTTCTTATCTCAAGTACCAAAACTCTGTCTCTGCTTCAATGTTGAACTCCAATGTCTCTTAATCAAACTGGATTTCACTTCATCTTTTTAATGACCCTCTTTATCAGGCTTTACTCTTGGCTATTATTAAAAACATTTCTGAATAAAAATGATGGATGCTACAAACTTTGTCTTCTAAGAGTGAATTCAAATGCCTTTTCCTAGAATGGATAGAGTCAAAGGCATACTGAAGCAATCAGTTAACCTCTACAGAAGTCCTTGCTCTGTAAAATTCTCCTTGACTTTTGAAACACCTTAGCAATAAGCTTGCTCCTCTGCATTTGTGCTCCTTAAAAAATGTCCACATTTTCTGTGAATGTCTTTAAACAAGTCAGAAAATGCACTTTGAGACAATAATATTCCCACTGTAGATGCTTCTTCATGAAGAACTGGTTCATATTTGAGAAATACCTGTATTTTTCTGTGTATAAGACAATGCTTTTATCTATAATTATTAGATCAAAAATTGGAGGTCATCCTGTACACGGAAAAAAACTATGAATTGATTTCTTAATGCTGGGTTAGAAAAGTAGGAATCATATTCATGTGAGGTGTCTTATACATGGAAAAATAAGGGAAACATGGCTTCTGAAGCCTATGACTAGTTCTGAAACACTTGGTATCTGTTTGTTTTGTAGTTACATATATCTTATCTTTCTATACAGCTTTTTATGTGATTTTGTCTAACACTTTAAATAACATGGGATGTAATATTGAATTTTACCATGTTCAGAATTTTCTTTCATGAGTTACACCATATATAATTTATAGGGTCTCACACAATTTAATTAAAATCTTAAAGCCTTGACTTTCTTGTGTAAGTAAAATAAGAAAAAAATGTAGAAATTTTCTTAAAGAGTTTGAGGATTTACTATAATTGTATGAAAAGTACCTGTACACTGCCTGAGGCACGGTACCCACCTAATAAATATGAACCATTGCTTGTTTTAACAAAAAATATGTAGGCTATAATAAAGAACTAAAAACATTTAAAAGACCAAAGGAAGTATTACAATCCGGGGCACAGATTCAGGGAGCAAGTTAAATTGTGCTCCCTGAATATAAATTATTCTAACTTGTTAATCTTCATTAACATTTGTTATTTACAAAACATTTGTTTATTCATAAACAACTCTATGACATAGGAATTATGTTTGATTCACAAACAACTCTATGACATAAGAATTATGTTGCAAATTTTTAATATGAAATAACTGAACATTAGATATGCTAAATGACTTCAAGTTTCCACAGAAATAATAGAAAAACCTGGATATGGTACAGAGCCATTTTACTCCAATCCTGCATGCCTCACACTCTACCATAATTACCATGGACCTAGAAAGAAGATGTATCCTGCAAGGAGATGCTGCCAATCCATCAGTTAAACTTGTCAGTATTGTTTTCAAACACCAAAGCCCCAATCCCTCAACATTTTGTTATTACTTTCACTATACCACTCTGATCTAAAGACCATTATTTGTCCATTGGATTATTACACTGGCCTCCTAACTTGTCACTTTGATTCTGCTTTTGCTATCTCCCACCTCAATACAAAGAATATATAATCAACACATCAGACTACATGATGCTTAATCTTAAATGAAGTCATGTCACTCATCTGCTTGAAATATTTCATTGGTAGTTTCCATGCCTCATTTGCCACAATGTTTTGTGAAAGTTGGATATAAATGGGTCCATGGTTAAGTAGATATAAGTATCCTAAAATGGTGTTTAAAATTTATATGTATATAAAATATACATTATATATTATATGTGTGATATACAAGGTCTGATAATTAAGTTCGAGAACTCATCCTAGAAAAAGTACTCTATACCTCATTGCTAAATATTACCACAGTCACCTTTGAAGTACTCCCGTTGGGAAGCTATGCACTGATGCCAACGCTTAGTCCACCCTTCAAAGCAATTTTGGAACTCTTTTTCAGGAATGGCCATCAGAATCATCATTGTATTACCCTTGATGTCATGAAGATCAAATGACTAGGGAGCATGTTCCAATACTATTATTTGTTTACTGGTTAAAACTCCTTCACAGTGACATGTGAGCTGGTGCATTGTCATGATGCAAGAGCAGTGAGTTGTTGGCAAAATGTTGAGGTTGTTTTCATCTAGCTTTTTCACCTAACTTTTTCAGGCAGCCTTTTCAGAATTTCCAAATACCGGTAGTCAACTTGCTTGACCGTTTTTCAAGTTGATACAAATTCGTAACAAACAATCTATCTGATATTTTAAAAGGTTAGCACCATTATTTTGACTCTTGTTGGACTGAAAGAACTTTGTTGGCTGTGGAGAATTGACTGACTTCCATTGTGCACTTTGATGCTCTGTTTCAGGGTTGATATACCCGTGTTTCATCACCAGTGATAACATGGCCCAAAATATCATCTTGCTTCTCCAAAACGTCTTGGCAAACTTTAACTTTTCTTTGCTTTTGTTCATCAGTAGGTCCTTTGGGAACTTTTCTGCACACACCTTTCTCAAGCCAAGATTTTCAGTTAAGATGTTCCTGTCTCTCTATCAATGTTTGCTTGATCTGCTATGCTTCTCAAAGTCAGCCAATGATTTTGATGCATAATTTCACAAATTTTTGCAATGTTTTCATCAGTTCTGCTCATTACTGGCTGCTCTGACCTCTTCATTAGTGATGCCTTCTCTCCCCTCAGAAAAATGTTTAATCTGTACACTGCTGTTTTCCTCATAGCATTATCACCCTAACATGTCTCTAATTTTACTACCACTCTTGCCAAGTTTAAGAAATTATTTAATATTTATTCATTGCTTTAATTCAAGGTCTGGCATTCTCATGACAACACACAAACACACACAGCAACAATAATGACCGCCATTCAGCAAGACACCACTACATGACTACAAGAACACAGCTGTGAGACATTGATATACTAAAGTTATGAAACCTTACCAAGTTGTTTATACAGTGCTGCACAGTAGTAAGTTCATGAGCTTAATTGTTAGACATTGTTTATTATTATATATAATGTATAATATATGCAATATATGTGTTTTTGTTCTTGTTATAAATTTATTATAATTTCAACAGTTTTCTTCTTACTCATGTGCAATATTTGTGTCTAATGTTTGTGTCTTCCCAAAATTAATGTCGAAATACTGCCCCCAAAGGTGATGGTATTAGTAGGTGGGGGCTGTGGGAGATGCTTAAGCCATGAGGGTAGAATCCTCATGAATGAGATCACTGCCTATAAAAGAGGTTCCAGAAAGGTCCCTAGCTTGTTCACTATGTGAGACTAGAGCAAAAAAGAGACAGCTATGAACCAAGAAGAGGGCCATCCCTCAACAGCACTGTCATTCTGATCTCAACTGTCTAAGCTCCAGAACCAGGAGAAATAAACGTGTGTTGTTTATGTTACTCAGTTTGTGGTACTTTGTTTTTGGAGCCTGAATGGACTGGGGCACCATGGCCAGGGCATCTGCCTCCTCTTCCTTCTCTTCTGCCAAAGCTGAGAGCTGCTGTGCTTGCTGCATACCTCTCTTACAAGGATCTTATCCTCATAAGACTCTGTGGCCACAGCTCTCTGATAAGTGCAAAATAACTATAACTCTATAGAATATCGAGTTGCTTTGTAATTAGGCTAGGAGTGACATTTTCTTGCCATTTTCTAAATCCCAAATGGAAGCAGATATCCAAATTTTTGAGATGAAACTTTAGCTCATTATTTTTCAGTCGATTATCTCATACATACAGTGTATGTATCAGAAGGTACTCTTTCACATGGATTCCGACTCAAGGATGGGGTCCTTTATGTTTTATTGTGGCATATCTGACCTAATTTTAAAAGGTTTAGGTATCTTTTCTGTGTAAGTGGCAGAAATATAAACTGACTCTGATTACAAGGTAGGTATCCTGACAGTTTACACCCGGTCAGATGACTCAAAACTTTTCTTATTTATTTATTTTTTTTAGTTTATTTTATTGTTTGTGAGAGAAGGGGAGAAAGGGAGGGGGGAGAAAGAGAAGGGGGAGGGCCCAGAGCAGTCTCCATAATTGTACATCATTAGTTATGACATAGTTTCAGTCCACATAGGTGAACGTGGGGCCGCATGAGGTGGGAACAAAACTGGAGGCCTCACACATGGGTGGTGAGAACCTTCACTGGCAACCAAGCAGTTACCAGTTGTGCCATAGTTCAGCATATGGATCTGCATGGGCTGGGGCCAGGACTCAATACCTAGACCTCATGTATGCAAGGCAAGTGTCCAACCTGTTGAGCTGTCCCAGCATGCCCAAAATTCTTATTTTTGATCCTGCATTTGGAAGCCCTCTAAAACACCTATATTTTATTTTTACCATATACATAATTTATTTTTCACTCTTTCTTAGTATCCATTTCACTCTGAATTTTCATTTGTACCTCTTCCTGCATCGACTAATTTTATTTGTCCTCTTATGGGTGATTGACCCAGAAATTCAAATTTCTTCACATTCAGCACTTTTTTGTGTGGCCCAAGTCAGCTAAATCTGATAGCTTTTAAGTTATCTTAAAACCATTTTTATTTAATATTTATTTAATAATGATAGAATGAAAAACTTTCAAGTACATAAGTTAAATTAGTCTTTGAATGTTTTTTGAGCACCTTTTACGTATCTCATTTACTCAGGTGCTTTAGACACAGTAGTAAATGCATCATTTTTTGACCATCATAAAATTTATGGACTAAGTATTGGGGCTGTGTATAACCCAGAAATCATGCACATTTGTTTTATTTCATTCTAATATTAAAGTTATTGGGGTGACATTGGTTAGTAAAACTATGTAGGTTTTGGGTGCATAATTCTATAATACATCATCCCTGTGTTGCATTGTGAACTCACCACCAGAGTCAGTTTTCCTTCAACCACCATATATTTGATCCTGCTTCCCTCCTCTACTGCCAGCCTCCCCTCTTACATTGAATGATTGTCTGTGTTCATCTTGATCACATACATGTTGTATAGGCATACATCAACATATGAATTCAGTTTACATATTCTAAAGAAAGAATTCTGAGAGAAATGGATTGCATGTTCTAACTTGGTAATAATAAAGGCATCACTAGTATGTAAAAAATGAATGTGAAACCAAACAAATGTGAAGATATTAAACTTTTCCAGCCATTAAAAATTCATGTTAAAAATCTTATGGTAAGATGTTAATCTATTATAAAACAAAACAAAGCCCAAAAGAAAAGTACAGAATTATAGGAAACCCGATATAATTTTACATAGGTTTTTGGTATCTAAACAGGAATAAGCAACTGGGAAAAAATTTAGCAATACAATTTTATAATTATAAAGTATTTATAGTATAATTTAATTAATAATAGTATTCCTTTAATATATAAAAAATTATTTAATAGAAAATAATGATGTTTGTGAATACATATATTTGCTACATGTTTGCCTCTAATAAGATATAGTATGGTATTGTTTTTGGTTACTTTTCAATGTAGCAAAATGGTAGAATAATTTTTATACTTCCTGTCCTACATTGTGTTACTAATCCCTTTTGCATTGATTAAAAACCTTAACATACTTTATCCATCTATAATCATAGAAACTCAAATTAAATGCCTATTTATAACTTCTTCCCTCAGTTGTAAGCTTAAGCATCTCTCATACCCTTTTTTACACTCATCTGAGTTTCCTCCTGTAGAATGAGGCAATGAAAATATTCTCTTCTAAAAAAATTATAATGAGTGGAGACTTTATTTAATACAACATTTAAAAGAATTAACAAGGAAGGTCTTAAACGGTTGCACTCTGCAAGACCACAACAGTGTAAACTCTGAGTCATGAGATTTTTTTAATTTTTAGAAGTTTTAAAATTATTATGTTTGATTATTATAATGTCTAACATGTACAAAATAAAAGAAAATCCATAAATTCAATTTTATTCACCCATCCAGAAACAGAATTCATTCCAATGTAAAACACTGGTTGTATCTAAGACTGGATGATGTGTAATGAGATGAAAACTCTTTTTTTTTTTCTTTTGTACATAATTCCTTGTGTTTCTTCCCTCTAAAGATTACAAATAAAGCTGAGTCTACAGTGTGCTAATAAGCTGCTTCAACAAAAATTTCTAATGAAATAAAGTTTAAAGTTTCTACAGCATTTGCAGTAATTTAGCAAGATTGAAATCATTGTGTTTTTAATGGGATTTTAAAGTATTAATATAGTTCTGGTGCTTATAGCAATATTTAGTGACAACCAGCTCTTGTGCACCAAGTGACTTTGAAATTTGAGGTAAAAGAGATGATATAAATTCACTTGTATAAAATCTTTACATCACTTAAGTATATCAAACTTGTCAATAAAAGGGGTGAGTCATATTTCTGTACAAAAATCTGGCTCTGCTTTAGCAATTTGAGTATAGCTTATTAGAAAATCACAATGATTACTAAACAGGTAGAAGTTGATGTGGATGCAGTAAGTGTTTGATTTTTGTTGTTAGTTTGTGAGTTTATGGTTGTAGAAATAGTCTGCTACTTGGTAGGTAACACTTCACTATTTTTCTAAATAATTTACCAATACATAAAGCAGTAGCTTATTGTTTAACAAATCCAAATTTACTATTCTGTCATTTAAATTAATCTTTGGTGAAGCCGGGATGGTTCAGTGGATTAAGTACTCGCTTTGCAGCTCTGGGGACCAAGGAAGGATTGAATCCTGGCCCTGGCCTGTGCAGCCCCATATGCTGGACTGGAGTTTGCTTCCCAAGCAGCAGGCCCCCAGTTTGGTTCTCGCCCCCTGTTCATCCCCTGGCTCGAGGCGGCGTGCTTCCCATGTAAGAGGACCACAGCCCTGCTCCTTCCCTGCGTGGCCCCCACCCACCTGTGTGGAATAAAACCATGTCGAAAACTGATGTCATACAACTATGGAGACTGCTCTGGGCCCTCCCCCTTCTCTCTGTCTCTGTCAAAAACAATAAAATAAATCTTTAAAAAAGAATAAAAAAATAAACAAATTTATTTTTGTACTAGTGTTGTTTCTGTAGAAAATTGTCTTATATTTTAAATACCCTTCTTATAGGCCATTAGTATCATTTTACCACAGAATTAATGCTAATGTGCAGCAAATCTATGCTGATGGGCATCAGATTTTTATAAATTATTACTAATATTTGAAACATATTTATGACTTGAAAATTTTAAAATCTGATAATACACATATCATTAAAGACTATAAGAGCACCTACATTGGGATATTATGTCAAATAAATAAAATATTGAATTAAAATAACCCAACACTGTATTTGAAGCACAAAAGCTCTCAATGAGTATCATCATATTTTTTCTGGGCATTGTACAATTTTAACCACTTAAGAAAAAGGAAACAAGACTTGAACTAAAGATATAATAGAAATTATAATCTTAGATTTTATTCTATCTACTTTTATAGTATTTCACAATAGGAATGTATTTTAATTATGTCAATATATAGCATTCCTGAGATATGAATAGATATCTTGTGTTGTGTTTGTTTTGTTATTTAAGGATTATTCTGTCTTTCTTTTATTTTACTCTGGAACTAACTGTGTAAAGCAGAAATTTGTTTTGTTTCTTAAATATTTATTAGGAATCTCTGATTAAACTGCCAAGGCCCTATATTCATATTTTGGTCGGTATGTTTGTATGTGAACAGTGTTTGAAACACTAATTAAAACTTTTAGTGCACATTGAGCCATTCCTGTTTCTAATATCTTCCTGATTCAGCTTACGTAAGCTATACAGGAGATAGAGTTCAAAGTAGAAAGAGAAATGGTTTGAGTGTTAGAAGACCTGAATTCTGGTCTTTACCGCTCACGTTTGGTTAGAGACCTGGACAAGTGATTTCTGCCCTTTGAGTCACTAGATCTTCAATTTGTAATTTAGGGAGTTCACCAAGATGACTGAATGTCCTTTTAAGTTCACCATGTTATCAAATGATGATATCATAAAATCTTCTTATGTTTCTATTTTTTGTTACTGAATCATACTATGCCAACTAATAAATTGTGTTAATGACCAAAGGAGAAAAGGCATCTAAAGAGGATGAAAAACCAATGTATCTTTATAAACTCAAGGGAATGTATACTCTTTCCCTGACATTTGAAAGTAAGGGACCATGATCTCCAAAATAACAGTGTTATAGAACGTAGAACACAAGCTCGTAGAACAAAATGAGAACAACAAAAATCACCTTTGTTTTTATGGTTCCTCTGTTGTGAGAGGGCTTCAACAAATTTCAAATTTATCAAGCCAGTCTGAATATTTAGTAGACATTGTTTGAAACATAATTACAGTTAAGTATAATAAAAACGTAATTTTAACTTTTTTTGTGTGGTGACTTGGAGGCAATCTGCTGGTTCAGGATGAAGCTGAACATCATTTTCTCTAACCACACTGGCTGCCATGAACTCAATTATGTGGATGAAGAATGCAAACTTTGTACTTTTTATGAGAAGCATATGACCATAGATGTTGCTGCTGATGCGCTAGGTAAAGAATGGAAGAATTATGTGGTTTGAATCAGTGCTAGAAATGACTAACAAGGTTTCCCCACGAGTCAGGGTGTCTTGACCCATGGCTGTGTGGGCCTCTGCTCTTGAGTAAGCACAATTCCTGTTATAGAACAAGGAAGACTGAGAAAGAAAGTGCATACCTGTTCTGGGCTGTATTTTGGATGACAATTTGAGTGTTCTTAACTTTGTCATTGTAAGAGAAAGGGGAGAAAGATATTCCTGGTCTCACTGATACTGCTGTGCCCTGTTGCCTGGGGCCTAAAAGAGCTAGCAGAATCCACAAACAGCATACTAAGATAAATAAGGAAGAGGCCACCAAATATGCAAAACTTCAGGCCAAAAGAATGAAGGAGGCCAAAGAAAAATAGCAGGAACAGATTGCTAGAGACACAGACTGTCCTCTCTGAGAGCTTCTACTCTAAGTCCAGTCACAAATGCAATTTTCTGAGTAATAAAACACTAAGATCAGTTACCAAAAAAAAAAAAAAAGAAAATGTCATTTTAGGTGTTAAAAATGTTTTAATGTGAAAATACATGAGAAACAAAATAACTGTTCAATTATGAAATTTTTTAAAAGTTATTAACTTCTTCCTAGAAATATAAGAAAAAATTAAAAAGTCTGTGCTAAATCCTTTTCATCAATTTTATCAGTGGAATGGAATGTCATCATAAATGAAATATTAAGAGTAAATATTAATAGAAAAAAATTCTTGTTAAATTTAGTGTGTTACTGAAAACAAAGGAAATTAATTTAGTCAGACTGTCCAGAGAAAAAAGCATAAAAATCTATGAATCCCCTTCAAGTTCAATGAACTTAAAAAACTGATCATTTTTAATATTTCAGGAATATATCCTTTTTGTATCTCTTAAGTCAATTTATTAAGGGATTTGGGATAGGATGGAAATTAAATATCAATTGGCTTTCTTTGTTTTAATATAATTTCTATTTAATCAGTGAAAACTTATCAGAAAAATTTCTCCATTCTGTTAGATTATATACCAATTGATTTCATTTAGATTCTTTTTCTTTTCTTTTTTTTTTATTGACAGAGAGAGAGAGAGAGAGAGAGAGAGAGAGATACAGAGACAGAGAGAGAACTGAACTGGGGGCACTCCCCAGCTCAGCATATGGATCCGCACGGGCCAGGGCCGCGATTCCATCCTCAGTCCCTGGTGCTACAAAGTGAGCGCCCAACCCACTGAGCCATCCCGGCTTCCCCTCATTTAGATTCTTAGAATAGTTTATTTGTTGATATGAGTCTTATTTCTCTGTATTTGTGCCTTCTATTTTCTATTAATAAATATTTTAATTGAAAGAAGAGAGAGATCACATACTAGCTACTGCCAATCAAATATTTAACCCTAATTTTCCATTTGAATGGGATTTAATTTTCAAAATTTATCAGCTTTCTTTTAATAATCAGAGATTAAATAAAGCTATCCATAGCATTATTTTAATGGTGAAATAGAAGTAATATAAATCAGGAACAAGAAAAGTTCTATTGTATATTTTTGTTCTACAAGATCTAACTTAGTGGCTTTGCTAGTGATGCATCAAAAACTTGAATCTTGGATGCCATATTGGACAGAAGCAATAAATCAGAATGTCTGAGATTATGGTCTGTATATCTCCATTTTTAAAAGATTCAGGGAAACTTTTAATACATTGACAGATTTTAGAACTCTTATTATACAGCATAAAAAAAAAAAAAATTGGGGAAGCCGGAATGGCTCAGTGGGTTAAGCGCTCACTTTGCAGCGCTGGGGACCGAGGATCGAATCCCAGCCCGCCCCGTGTGGACCCATGTGCTGAACTGGGGAGTTTCCACAGTTCAGTTCTCTCTCTGTCTCTGTCTCTCTCTCTCTCTCTCTCTCTCTCTCTCTGTCAAAAACAATAAAAAATAAATAAATAAAAATATATATTTTTTAAATTATCATTTTCAAAAAGGTAACTCGGTATCTATTATATACAGGAGATATATTATTTTATATAGTATATTATTTTCTTGGAGCATCCAATAAAATAAATTAAGACCCTTTTATAAATTGTTTGGTGATTTTAAATGGTAAGTGTTAAAATGTATATATTTTTGAAAGTCTATAGTTTTTACATAATGTAGTAAAGACCTCTTGAAATTATTCTGGAAAATGTTAAAATATTATTTTATTAAAACAAAAAATGAAGTAGATAGAAATATAATACAAATGTCTGGAAAATATATAAAGAAAATTATTTAAAAAACATTTTTAAAGTCTTTCAAAAAATGAACTAGCATATACTTAAATCACATCACAACAGGCATATTTAAGCATTAGAGAAAAACAGATAATATTAAGATAATATTGATAAATCTCACTACTCTATTTTTTTAATTTAATTTTAAAAATTGCATAGATAAATTTAAAAATGAAAAAGAAAATAACATGTAAATAAATTAAGCATATCTGACAGATGATGAGGATTTTATAAAGAACTCTTAAAATTACTAATCAGACGATGAAATACAACTGGAATTATTAACAAAGCCTATAATAAGCCATTCACTAAAATAAATGCAAATGGCAAATAGACATAGGCATAAATATTCAAACTCACTAGTAATAAAAAAATGTAATTTTAGAAAGAATGTGAAGCAGTTTTTTACCCACTGAATATGAAAATAATTTTAAAACTCTAATTCACTAGGTGGAAGGTGAGGAGAAATGAGTACTTTCAATCACTGCTGACAAGCATGTTAATTGCTTGAAACTTATTTTACTTCAACTTAAAAATATTTTTCAGAAATTCTGAAAATGTTCATGTAATTTTACTTTGCAGTTCTACTTAGAAAAATTCATCCTGAGAGACTACTCATAAATATGTGCAACAATTTGTTGAAATGATGAGTGGCACATTCGATTTTTGATTTTTAAAAATGAAAATAAAAATTCTAAATACCTACCAGGAAAAGAGAGGTTAAGTAATTTATGAGTACAGATAAGAAACTTCAAAATATTATTATTTATAAAAACGTACATAAATATAAGCAAACAAAACATGAGTCAATAGTAATGGGAAAACCTAAAGATTATGTTTTTATTTATTTATTTTATTAATTTTTTGACAGAGAGAGAGAGATACAGAGATAGAGACAGAGAGGGAGAACTGAACTGGGGGAGCTCCCCAGTCCAGCACATGGTTCCGCACTGGCAGGGCCAGGCCGGGACTCGATCCCTAGTCCCCGCCCGGAGCTGCAAAGTGAGCACTCAACCCACTGAGCCATCCCAGCTTCCCCAGATTTTTGTTTGTTTGTTTGTTTGTTTGTTTGTTTGTTTTGAGAGACAGAGAGAGAGAGATACAGAGAGAGAACTGAGTTGGGGGCACTCCCCAGTTCAGCACATGGGTCCGCACGGACCAGGGCCAGGATTCAATCCTGGGTCCCCCACGCTGCAAAGTGAGCGCTTAACTCACTGAGCCATCCCGGCGTCCCCCCTAAAGATTATGAAAAATTCAATTATCTAATTTTGTGTACCTTAATTTTAAAAATTATTTTTTTTTAGCTTGTGTTAACAAGAAAGTAAAAAAAATGGGGGGGATGACTTGCATACTCTTGCATGCACTAAAAGCTAGTTTCTATTATAGCATAGTAATGTAAGTATATCTTATAATAATAAATAAACACTATATATGCATATTTAAATAGGACTAACAAATTTACTCACTGACAGTCCTCTAAAATTATACTGGTTATTGTCTCTGTTAATAAATTTAAAAAAAAAAAGATAAATGAGAAACTTACCCATTCATTATTGGTGAAAATGAGGTCCAAAACTTGGTAGACTATCTCCTGAATATAACTATATATATATGAGACAAGGAGTATCTACTGAACTAGCAACAATAATTTATTAAAACCGAAAAATAAAACACATTCTTTAGAAGCAAAAATAAAATAATGGCAACATTCTATGACGTATTAGCCAACAAATGATACTTAAATAAATTGTAAAGAATTAATGTCATAAGACTATGTTCTAAGCCTATAATGAGATAATAAATGTATTTTAGAATTATTTTGTAATTCTATATACTTTGTATATATTTTTATAAAGTTAGAATGTAAAAATAAGCTACTAAATAACATTTAATAAATATATATAGTATAAATAAGATATATATGTGTATATATAGTATAAGCTATATATAAAATCCATAAGAAATATGTATTATAACATTATTCAGAGAAAAAATATATTCACCAAGGAATATGAGAAATTAATTGTGTGATGAGGCTTTAAATCTTTCACAGAAAAATATTAATTAGTAAGAGACTTTAGCAAAAGGTATTAAGAAACAAAAATAAATAAAAGAAAAAGGAAGAAAGAAAGAGAGATTATACTATTAAAAGGCATACTACAGATAAAGGAATACTATGATAACTAAAATATGTAATAACAATGTAAAAATGTGAATAAAATTAATACATTTCTAGAAAATATAGATTTCCAAAATTTTTATGAATCTAAACTGAAAAAACGTTGACTTCCAAGTTTTAAAAATATTTCAGTGATAAAAATATTCCTCTAAAGTTTCAGACTATGATGATTTCATAAGTGAGGTACTTTTAACTTGCTATAAAAAGAAAGACATTATAAACATAGCATAAAATAGCCCCATGTTTTCAATTAGGTTAATGTAATATTAATTCCAAAATCAGGTAAAGATATAAAAGAAAATGACCTCTTCTTTATGACTGGTAAGACTAAAAAATGGTACAGCCACTTTGGAAGACAGTTTGGCAATTTAAAAAAATTAATATACTCTTACCATATGATCCAAAAATCATACTTCTTGATACATACCCAAATGGGTTGAAAATTTATGTTTGCACACAAATGTTTACCGCATCTTTATTCTTAGTTGCCCAACAAGATGTCCTTCTTTAGGTATATTAGTAAATAAGCTACAAAACATCCAAACAATAAACAATTATTCAGTGCTAAAAACAAAATCAAGCCATGAAAAGACAGAGAAACCTTAAATGCATATTATTCGACTGGAAGAAACCAGTCTAAAAAGGGCTCTTCCCAGGAGGCCGCAGGGCCAACAAATTGGGTGGCCTGCTTTGGGAAAAGCCAGAGCACCACCTGACTGTCTCTGTGAATGATACACCCAAAAAGCACACTAGGGGGACCAGATCCCTTCTAAAGTAAATTCTGGTTCATAGGGTCAGCCCCTGCATAACAGCCTCTCCACTGTAGCCATGGTCAGTCCTCACGACAAATCAGCCCAAAATTCAGTTCTTCCCATTGATGTGCAAACAGTAGTCAAGGCTCAACTGTAACAGGAGGGCACACACAACCCACACAAGAGACAAACCTGAAGTATGCAGCACAGGTTGACCAAGGAGGCTGTGCCACTGGTCCCCAAAAGACATTCATTACATAAGGCCACTCTATTAAAACCAGGAGACATAGCAACTCTACCTAATACATAGAAACAAATACAAGGAGGTAACCAAAATGGGGAGACAAAGAAACATGTCCCAAATAAAAGAACACAACAAAGTTCCAGAAGAAGAACTAAATAAGATGGAGACAAGCAACTTATCAGACACCAGAGTGTAAAACACTGGTCATAAGGATTCTCAATGATCTCAGTGAGAACTTCAACAAAGAGATAGGAAACATAGAAATGGAGATAGAAAACAAAAAAACAACCAGTCAGAAATAAAAACTACAATAACTGAAATAAAGAACGGATTAAAGGGAATCAAAAGTAGATTAGATAAACCAGCAATTTAAAAGATAAAATAGCAGAAAACACCCAATCAGAAGAGCATAAAGAAAAAAATAGCAAAAAAGTGTGTATAGTTTAAGGGGATTCTGGAACAATATCAAGTGTACCAATTTTTGCATTATTGGGGTACCAGAAGAGAATGAGCAAGAAATTGAAAACCTTTTTAAAGAAATGGCAATAAACTTTCTCTAATCAGAGAAAGAAAATAGTCATACAATCCCAGAAAGTACAAAATCTCAAATAAAATAAACCCAAGGAGGCCCATACCAACACATATCAATTAAAATGCTAAAGACTAAAGCCAGAGAGAATCTTAAAAGCAACAAGTTAGTTACCTATAAGGGAACTTCCATAAGATTGTCAGCTATTTCTCAACAGAAACTGCAGCCTAGAAGGGACTGGCTTACAACATTCAAATTGATGAGAATCTAGCACCTACACCCAAAATCAATCTACCCAACACAGATGTCATTTAGAAATAAAGAACAGATAGAAGAATTTCATTACCACCAAATCAGTACAATAAGAAATTTTAGGGGAAGCAGGGATGGCTCAGTGGGTTAAGCGCTCACTTTGCAGCCCCAGGGACCACGGATCAAATCCCGGCCCCGGCCTGTGCGGAACCATATGCTGAACTGGGAGCTCCCCCAGTTCAGTTCTCTCTCTGTCTCTCTGTCTCTCTCTCTGTCTCTCTCTCTGTCTCTCTCTCTCTCTCTCTCTGTCAAAAATAAAAATAAATAAATAAATAAATAAATATTTAGGGGAAGCCGGGATGGCTCAGTGGGTTAGGTGCTCACTTTGCAGAGCCGGGACCGAGGATTGAATCCCGGCCCCGGCCCCTGGGGAACCATATGCTGAATTGGGAGCTCCCCTAGTTCAGTTCTCTCTCTGTCTCTGTCTCTCTCTCTGTCTCTCTCTCTCTCTCTCTCTCTCTCTCTCCTCTGTCTAAATAAATAAATAAATAAATAAATAATATATAGAAATTTTAAAGAGACTACTTTAAGAAGAAAAATAAGAAAAAAATATGAATCATAGAATGGCAATAACTACATATCTATCAATAATTATTTTAAATGAAAATCAATTAAATGCTTCTATCAAAAGACAGCATGGCTGAATGGATAAGAAAATAAGACCCTTACCTGTGCTTCCTGCAAGAAACAAACAAACAAAAAATTTCTGGGATGGCAGTACTTACACCAGTCAAAATAGACTTTAAAGCAAAGTCTATAGGCAAGAGACAAAGACAGACTCAGTAATCCCCCTTCTTGGTACTTATCTGGAAAAAACCCAAATGCTACTTTAAAGGGGCAAATGTATCCAAATAGTCATTGCAGCATTGTTTATAATGGCCAAGATGTGGAGCAACCTGGGTGTCTGTCATTGGATGAATGGATAAAGAGGAGGTGGTACATACATACAATGGAATATTGCTTGGCCATCAAAGGAAATACCGTAGGTTCTTGCCATTTTCACTGGCATGGATGGACCTGGAGGGCATTGTGCTGAGTGGAGCATGTGATACAGAGAAAGACAGATGCCACGTGATTTCACTTACATGTGGAATCTAAATAAGAATATAAACAAACAGAACAGAAAATAAGTCACAGATACAGAGACCATTTTGATGGTTATCAGATGGGATGTGGGTTGAGGGGGTGGGTGAAAAAGGAGAAGGGATTAGGAAGTACAAATTGGTTGATACATAGTAGTGATGGGGATGTAAGATGTAACATAATGAATATAGTTAATGATATTGTAATAACCATGTACAATAGGGGATACCCCCCCAAATAAAATTTATTTATAAAAAAATGTGTATTCTTACATGTTTAAACTTCAGTCACCGTCAAAGTATTCTCCATTTGATGCAATATATCTATTGAGATACTTTTTTCACTACTCAAAACAGTTTTTGAACTTGCCGATTTTGATGCCTTTTAGTGCTTCTGCCATTTTTTATTTTGTTTCTTTTACATCAGCAACACGTATTTCCCTTTGAAGACTTTTTTCACCCAGAGAAACAAAGAAACAAAAAAAGGTCACCCGTGGGGAAGCAGGGAGGGCTCAATTGGTTAAGTACTTGCTTTGCAACCCTGAGGACTGAGGATCAAATCCTGGCCCTGGCCGGGGTGGACCCATATGCTGAACTGGGGAGTGCTCCCAGTTCGGTTTTCACTGTGGCAGCCCAGTTCCTGCCCAGAGAAGCCCTGTGCCCACCTGTGGAAAAAAACTATGTGGAAAAACCATTGATGTGCAACTATGGAGACTGCTCTGGGCCCTTCCCCTTCACTCTGTCTCTGTCTCTGTCTGTCTGTCTGTCTGTCTCTCTCTCTCTCTCTCTCTCTCTCTCTCAAAAACAATAAAAATGAATCTTAAAAAAAAATGTCATTTAGGGCAAGAACGGGCGACTAAGGAGGGTGGGGCATGGAGTCATGCCATTTTTGGTCAAAAAACTGCTGAACATTA
>PVKE010019054.1:0-28881 GCA_004027555.1 Craseonycteris thonglongyai | reverse complement strand
GAGAGAGATACAGAGACAGAGAGAGAACTGAACTGGGGGAACTCCCCAGTTCAGCATATGGTTCCGCACGGGCCGGAGCCGGGATTCGATCCTCGGTCCCCAGCGCTGCATAGTGAGCGCTTACCCCACTGAGCCATCCTGGCTTCCCCTAGATAATGATTTTGATATTGCCCAAAATACTCTTCAGTAAATAATACTTATCTTAGTTAACCAGGGCAATAGCTTGCACTGATCAGAATTACAATTTTGTCCAAAAATATTTCAGATGCAAAAGTTTCTATTGCAGTACCTACCACACTCAGGAGGCACCTGAAATCTTACTAATTGAAGTAATTTAAATAATGATATAACTTGACAATAACATCCCTCCAAAACACATCACTTTCTTTGAAGGAGTAACATTTGAGTGGCAAGATCTGACCTAAACAAATCTGAGTATTGATAGTCATTGAGAATATTTCTCCTTATTTATCACTTAAGATTAACAAAGGAGAAGAAGCATTTTGTCTACTTCCTTATAATTATGACTAATAAGGGAATACAGCATGTGTTCTTTCCTTTAGCAGTCATAATTAAAAGAAGAGGAGAACACATACTTATATTCTCATTTGCTTCTGGATTAAGAGTGAACTTTTTTGAAAATGGCCTGTAAAAGCTTTGTGTAGCTTTGTTGGCAATATAAAGTGGCAGAAGCAATAGCTGCAGCAATAACTACAACCTTCCCATCTGCTCCATAATCAGATAAGGAGCCACTAATTTTGAATTTGGATAATTGGCAATGACCTTGATTTTTATGCTTGAGCTTTGGTGAATGGCCACACCACCCAATCTAAATGCATTAATAACTTGGAAATGAAGTAGTTCTTCTCCTTGTGGAAATGCACCTCTGCCAGAGCTGTCTAACTCTGTTTATGGTCCTGAGGTAACATCCACTTGCATTGAAGGACTTTGTCTTTGGAACTATTTTCCTTCCATTTCTAATTGCTGGTTACTTAGTAAACTGATATGCTAATTAGATGATTTAAAAATCCTTATTTTAGAGCTAGATTTTATGCTTTTTTCATGGGGGATAGGAAAGTAGCATAGAGAGCTAATGTGGTCAAGTGGAAAGAACACAGGCTTTCAGATCCATCAAAAAATTATGATGTAGGTTATAATCAAAGAACCATTGGTGCCACTAATTATTGATGTGACCTTTAGCACCTAACCTAAGTTCTCTGAGACAAAGTACAATGGTGATGATAATGGCCATTCCACAGCTTCACAGGGTTAAGTCAGGTTATAAACAAATATTTGTAGTTTTCAGGTTCCATTGCCTAGTTTAAAGACAACTTTTTTGGGGTAAAACTCACATACCTGATTATAGACAACAATCCTGTATTCTAAACTTCAAAGTTTAGAAAAGACTAGATTTTAATTGTTCCCACTACAAATAAAGAAAGAAAGCAAAAGATAATTATGCTACAATAGTGATCATATTACAATATATAAATTTATCAAATTAACAGATTGTATAGTTAAGCTTACACAATGTTGTATGTCAGTTATATCTCAGTAACAATAATTTTTTAAAAACTCATGTACTATACATTTTATCCATGTAAAGTATACAATTCAGTGGTTTTTAGTATACCCACAGATATCTACAACCATCATAAGTACAGTCAGTTTTAGAATACTTTTATTATCTAAATACAAAACCCCCACATCCTTTAACTACGACCTCTCTATCCCCCTCCATTGCCTTTAAAATTTTTACTTTGTGTTTAGTTACAGAGGTTGTAGGAAAACTTTAAAAATTAAGTAATCAGATTTCTTGTGGATGACACTGAAATACTGTTTCCTTCGAAGAGTGTCTCTTAGGACTTTTTAGTTAATGCTCTAAGTGCGTTGGCAGGAGGAGGGATGGTGAGCTAAGTGTGAATAAATGAAATTGTGAGGAAGATTATAATTCCCAGTCCAGTGCTACTTTAAGAAGCAGAGTGTTCGCTGTTGTTACTGAAGGTCCAGTTCTGTGGAGCAGCTCATTGCAGTGGGATACTTCTGTGCGGAAGCTGGGGAGGAATGGTGGGCTGATGTTTGTACCCAAAAGGTAGGTGACAACTTCCCCCTTTACTCAGAAGCAAGAGGTTCCAAATCCAAGGAAATCTGTATTGTCCGGAAGCTGGTTTTATGATCCTTCCCCTTAACTTTCCAAGCATGAGTTTGACTTCATTCAGCAGAGTGACAAAAGAAGGAAAGAGGGAAGGAGCGAGGGAAAAGAGACCTCAAGCCCTCCTACTTACTGTGCAACACAAACATAAGTGGAGCTGTTGAGGCACGGTCAGAGTCTGTGTGGGGTCGGCTGGTAAAGGAACTCAACCTTGCTGTCTTTTGTGTTACAGGTCGCCGGATCCCACCCTTGGACCCCCATGAAAATGGAAACAGCGGAGCAATCAAACTTGGGAAGACAACCACGCAAGCCAGCCGGCGGTGCTGCTGACCAAGAACCACAGCCCACTGTACTTGAAGAAGCCAGAGCCACCTCCCTGTGCACTGCTGAAGGACACCCCCCATTCTCGGTAGTCTAGCACCTTCTTAAGGAGAAGTGAGCACACTGGCTTGGCGTCTTGGAAGACCTGCAGGGAATGGGACTGGAATTGTCCTTGGAAAAGGATTTTAAAAAACTCTGGGAAAATCTACCACATCGCCTTTCATGCATGAAATGCACATAGGAGGGAATGGATGTTAGGTAATAAGTACAGTTGAGTTTTTGTTAAAAACCTTAACATATTCTCAATTTGTACAAAAATCTTCCTGGCTTATTGTGTGTGAGATTCCAAAGTGGTGTTCCATTCTGATTTCCTCTGTTCCCTAGCCAAGTTCCGGTAACTTCTTCAGTGCCGTTGTTTCTGTTACCTAAATAGCCTTCACTGAAAGGTTAATTTAATTTTATTTAATTCACCTTTCCTGAGTATAATTGGACCAGCACTCAAGCTGTAGAGTTGAGCTATTATAGAAGTGGAGAAAGATATATTAGAAAGTGTTGTCTATGTCTCTGACTTTTACTTGCTGAACATTTTTCTAAGTTTTGATCATATATAAGCAAACAAGACAAACACAACAAAAAATATTGCATGTAATTTTGGGATTGGGAGCCTAGTTTGGAAGACTCACTTAAGTAGTTGCTGCATAAGCATGACAGATAAAGGTTGTAAATGTTTTTCCAGACACCTCTTGGCACACACCACCCACATGGCAGTAAATCCCTACTTTCTTAGAGAGGTTTAATGCACAGAGTATTATTTTACTAAGAGAATGGTGATAATACCATGTCTGAACAGGGGAAGGGTGTGGGGAGAATTAGCTGGAGGACATTTGAGTCTATATTGTAGAGCAAACTTCTAATAATAGCAATTAATAACAAGTTACAGGAAAGCCAGCCAAGGAAAGTACCAGCACCTTAAGATTCTAGATCCCCAAGTGCAAAATTGGCAAAAGGATTTGAGAAGATGCTAAGCCTGGGGAGGTAGGTGTTAGGGCTAATAAAGGGTCTAACTCTGAAATGCTAATTAGCTGAGAATAGGTTTTGAGAAAACCTTCTCAGGTTCCCTGTCTGCTCAGTTAATAAAGATATTGAAATCTGCAGTGGGAGAAGGAGGGGCTGGGGGTGAATGGAGAGGAAGAAGAACTATTTGCATTTCAAATTCAGATTCTATTACCATTCTAACTTTCTTACAAACCTGGGGTCAAGAAGCAGTAGATTTTCTATCAGGGTTTATTTTATACTGGGAGCTGATTCTTAAAGGGAATTCAGATCTGTGACTTTTGTTGTGGCTAAGAAACTGCAAAAGAATGACCTCAGAAATAGTTAATTGTGCAGTGTGGTCCAGCCAGTACCTTCCTTGCTATGAACATTAAAGGACCAGCAAACATTTATTGAAAACCTACAATTGAAAAGCCAGGAGAGAGTTCATGAGCTTATTAAAGGTCTCGTACTCTGAGTAACAGTGCGAGTTAGTGCTTCACAGCCTTGTCAGGACTGTGTCCTCTTTGCTCTTGATGCCTAGAGACACTGAGTCCTGCCGTTGACAAAACAGGGAGAGTCCTTGAGAGACCAAGGCCAAGTTTACAGTTCTTTATGTGGACAGTAATCAAGAAAACAGGTGGAAATCACATATTAAGTTTTTTTTTAACTCAAGAATATGTTGTCAATTTGATACTCTTACTGCTTCATCCAGCTTGCAAGAGTAGTTTTACAATCTTAGGATGTGAAGCCAGAAACACTTATTTTGGTTCACAGGTGCCTCTGAGCTCTCATAGATAGGTACCTCAAAAGATGTTAGCAAGTGGCATTTGGATGTCTTGGCAGGATGTTTGCAGGATTGTTTTTAGGAGTTTCTTCATATTGTCAGCATTACTTGCTAACATGATTCTGCTTGTAGGCCAAGCTATTCTCATTACCTTTTTCCAAAATTCAAAAATTTGGGATGAAGATTGAAATGAGCTCTTTCCGGGTGACATGCAGACTTATCTTGGAACCTTTCCTCATGTAGCTGTCCATGAGAACCTGAGTTTATCTCCACACAGCCTATCAGGTTGTCTAGCTCAGTTGATATGTGTCCCAGTGGAGTCACATGGCTTTGGGCTGGGTCTCTAGTGGGTACGTCTTGCGTAAAGTGGCTGGTTTTATTCACACCTAGAGAGCTACCTGTGAACAAGCCCATGGTTTCTTTTCAGAAGCACCTGAGAATGTGAAACCACTCTTTACCTTGTTGTACTACCTTAAGTATTCAAGCCAGTCAGATGAGAATATATACATAACAGTCATTCCTTGGAGCAATTGGTAAAGAGAGCAGGTGGCACTTGGATGCACAAACCTTCACATAAACAGAGTCTTCTCTGGAGATAGGTGCTCCAGCCTTGTCCAGGCTTTTTTATCTTCCTTTATTCTACCCTGAGATTACTTTCTGGCTATCCTAATCATTGAACTATATAACCAAGTAATATTATATAAAGGCCTGGAAATTACAATTGCTCCAAAATGTCAAGTAACTTTAGTTTCATGTGATGTAGCATCCTTCACATAATTTCCAAAATTTTGCTCCTTTTCCTCTTTTTTTTTTCCTCCTTTCATGTTCATTTTGTGTATATGTGTAAATATAACATCATATTTGTTACTCCAATGTATAATCCCATTTCACTGGCTGAATTTGGCTCATGACTATGTGTTACATAATGTGGGTATGAGTTCTCATTGGGACGATCGCCCAGTGGGAAGCCCTAAGATGGCAGTAGAATCATGCAAACACTTTTTGTAGGTACATAAGTGACTTGCCATTTTACAATTGAAAATGGTGTACTAGGGTGCTGAATATGACGTTACCTTGTAGACTATAGAAGGTTGAAGATGTAAAACTAACCTTTAGCCAACAAAAGGGCTGTGTCCCTATGAGAATTGAATTCATTTTCTGAGGGAGGTTTGGATGACTAAAATACTTCCTCTAAGATCAAGAAATAGGGCAGATGATGGCTACATTGAGCTCCTTTTAGGGGACTGCACCTCTCATTGCTCTGTGTTGCTCATAGCAAGTTGAATAATGAGCTAGCTTATAAATGAAAGGGCTTTGAGCTGTATTCAGACCTGTTTGATATCTAGTTTACTCTTTTAACCATCAGTGTTGAAACCAGACCCAGTGATCTAATGTCAGTGCTCTGTTATGTAAACCGCTCCTTTTTCTCGTGTTTTTATAAAGGGCTTCTGTCTGGGCTGGACCCAGTTCTCACATCTAGAAGATGCTGCTGCAGACAATTAGGACCTTTCCACCTTGTATTCTATAGTAAAGCATTGCCTCAGCCTCGCCCAATTGTAGCTGTTGTTTTTGGTTTAACACACTGATTTATATTAATAAATATTTTAAGTGTTACCAAGTTTGTCTTTTTCTTACTATAATGTAATTTAAAAAATTATAGTCACCTCACAATGAAGAATGGTGATTCCTCAGAGAAACTTGTGTACCTGTGCATATGAAGACAGATAAAAAGATGTTCACTGGCACTGTGCAATAACAAAAATAAAATGTGGAACAACCACATGATCAAAATAGTAGGGCAGTTAAAATGAATGCAAGCTATACCATGCATCAGCATACGAGGGCTGCCTGAAAAGCATCCGCCCATGTAACCGTTCTCGTTGTATTGACAGTGGCTGGCTTTTTTCCAGACAGCCCTCGTATATCTCAAAACAGACTACGCAGTGCAGGGTGACCGTACTGCACATCCCCAAGGGAGCCCCTCTCATAAAGGTCTGCACAAATGGAGTCAACAGGCTGAGCAACGGAGCTGTGGCCCTGGCTGAGAGAATAAAGCAAGTTGAAGGAGTACAAAAGCATACAAACTTACACAAAACAATAATGTATGTTGTTTATCAATTATGTCTGTGTAAAAATAAAGGAAGAACTAAAAGGAAAACTACCATCAGCTTTATGGTAGTGCTTCTGGGGAGAGAGGAAGTAAATAGGATCAGGGAGGCAGACAGAGGGTCTTTAACTATCAGTAATTTTTAAATATTTCACAATATAAAAAATCTGAAGCCAATATAACAAAAGGAAAGCATTTGGTCATTTTCAAAGTGTTTTATTCATCTGTATAGTTTGCTGAATTAAACTTTTTTCGAAGAGAGGATTTGGAGACAAACAATGAAGGACTAGGCTGACTTCTTAAACGTGCTAGATAGATATCATAACTATAACTACCAAATTAACATACTCAGTAAATCTTATGAGGTTTACTTATTCCCATCACTTTATCATTTCAGCTACCCTCACCTGCCCACCAGCACACGTATCCTCTGTCATACACACATTGTGTCTTATGGTTTCTGTGAGAGCAACATTTGATGCATAGATGAACGAGAGGAAAAGGATGTAGAGAGGGAAGAAAGCAGCGTCTTATGTTCTCAGCCTCAATTTCCACCTATAAAACAGGGATAGTGCCCACATCACAGGGTTGAAGTCAAAATTAAGTGAAATGATGTGTAAGGCACTAGCACAGAGAACCTAGTGGCTATGATTATGCCATAGCCATAGTCTTCCACCTTCAGCCTGGACTTGGAAAGAGTTTTTTCCCCTGCCCTCCTAGTTTAAGGTGACCAGACGTCCCGCTTTTGGCGGGACAGTCCCAATTTTTAACAACTTGTCCAGCGTCTCGCGGCGTTTTAAAAAAGTCCCGATTTTTGGAAAGCATGCACGACAAGCTAGGGAACAGCGGGAGATAGACCAAATTTTTAATCAAGAACCCCCTGACCCCCCCCGGTCAATGGTGTCCCGCTTTACCAATGTTAAAATCTGGTCACCTTATCCTAGTTGCCACTTAGTTTTATTCCTTTCCTTGGGAAGCAATATAGTGTAGAGATGAAGCTCAAGAAACCCAGCATCAGATCACCTGAGTCTGACTTCTGGCTCTGTAATTTGTTGTCCGTGGGATGCTTGGCAGATTAATTTCTAAGCCTCAGTTTCCTCCTAGGTAAATGCAGAAGTTAATTTACTTGCACACTTATCCACAATTCTGGAATCCAAAATCTTCGTAAGTGGAGAGATTTTTTTCTAAGTTTGATACGAATTCATTTCACAGTGAAACCATACCTGAACTGATGTGATGTTATTTCTAGTTCTTATTTACCCAAACAAGGATGACCCTGCTGGATGTTCTGTAATAGATGTACTCTATTACTTAAATAAAATTCAACCAAAATTCTAAATTCTGAAAATGCCTGCTCCCAAGTTGTTACTGTACAATGAGAACATGCACGTGAAGAGGCCTTCCTGCCCTGAAGCTCCAGACAACCACAGAGGGCGCTGTTTAAATGGATGTCAACACTCGCGCTGCCTCTGGGCTGTAGGTAGGGCTTTCACTCTACGGAAGCACTTTGTAGGGTCCTAGCACCCAGGTCATGCCCAAAAACAGTAACAGCTAACATGAGCAGAGCAACTTGCTGTGTCAGGTACTGTCTTTGTTGCTTTACATCAGATTAGTTCTGTGTATTTTCACAACCCCCTTATGAGGCAGATACTATTATCTCCATTCTACCTATGAGAAAACAGTGACTCAGGTTAGAGGCCCAAGACTGTGTGTGGACTAGTAAGAGAGACAGAAGTAAAATTACTATTTTCTCCTTTCCTTTCCTTTTTTTATTTATTTTTATTTTTTAGGATTTATTATTTGAGAGAAGGTGAGAAAGAGAGAGAGAAGGGGGTGGGCCCAGAGCAGTCTCCATAATTGTACATCTTTCGTTGTGACATGGCTTCTTCATTCCACAGAGGTGGCTGCGGGGCCACGTGGGGTGGCAGCCAAACTGGGGGCCTCCCACATGGGAGGTGAGAACCTTTTCCAGCTGAGCCGTCCCGATAGTTACAGGTTGCACCACAGTTCAGCATATGGGGATGCGTAGGCCTGGAAACAGAACCCCCAACCTCATGATTGGGAAGTAAGCCATCAACCCCTGAGCTATCCCAACATCCCCTCCTTTCCTTTTTTAATTAAAATTTATTTGAATTTCTATTGAGGCATAATTTACATAGTTTCAGGCACACAGCATAATGATTCAATATTTGTATGTATTGCAAAATAATCACAATAAGTTTAGTTAACATCCGTCATTACATAGTTTTTTGTTTTTTTGTTATTTTCTTTCTTGTGATGAGACCTTTTAAGATTTACTTAGGAACTTTCAAGTATATGAAACAGTATTACTAACTATAGTCATCGCGCTGTTCATTAGATCCCCAGGACTTATTTTATAGCTGGAAGTTTGCTCCTTTTGAGACCCTTCACCCGTTCCATCCCCCCTCTTCAGCTGCGTCTGGAAACAACCTCCAATCTGTTCTGGCTTTTTTCAATCAATATATTTTGGAGCTCTTGCTACACATATCAGCACCTACAGAGGCACTTTAGTCTTTTAAATGGCTGCATAAATCATCATGATGATAATTAGCACTTATTGCACATTTGCAATTTGCCAGCACTGTTCCAAAGGCTTCCATTTTTCTCTTTTCTTTACTCGCATTATAAGTACTATAAATATAAAGGAATGAAGAAAAGGAAATCTTCATTCAGCGAATACTTCCTGTGAGCTAAATACTTTCAAATTGTATCTTCTTTCATCCACAAAACAACCTAAGATGGATGCACAATTGTTCTTATTTGTATAGAAGGAGAATAGGGTGCTGAACTGACTTTCTCAATTTTAAACTGTAGGCAGGGTAACCCCATTTATGCCGAGGCTCGGGCTATCTTTCTTACATCTCCGGAGAGCTAAAGGTTAACCAGCCGAGGCTGGTAGAAATGAATCACTCCCTTAACTAAATTTTCTGGTTTCACTGAACTATTACCTGATCCCAAACTGCTGGAGTGACTCTCCTGGACCACACTGCTCAGGCAGCTTGATTTATCTTTTCCATATCACTGAACTCCATGTTGACACCACTGTGCAGCCCTGACTGAGGTTCTTAATTGGCTTTTTAAAAATGACTTCTGCATCAGGGTCCAACAATCTTAACCTTGTGGGCCTGGCTGACCCCAGAGTGGCCAGCTTTCTCTGCTCTCCTTCGTTTCAGGCTTTCTCTGGATTTGTATCCATTCTCTCCTATCCTAGTCCTTTGGAAAAGGATCCCAGCTCACTTAAGCACATCTCAAACTTTTTGTTTTGCTTCCAGCTTACAACACCCCTGCATTGATTTTCCCCTCGGTCAACTTACATATGTGCATAACTTCTCTAGTTTTGATCATCTGCTGTTCATCTCTTTTCCCCCATTAAGTTACCCTCTTTGTTCTTCACACTAGTAAAATTCTTAAAGGATAAATCATGATCTTCTACTTTTATCTTCTATTTATTCCTCACTTGAATTTAGTCTCTGTCCCTCATTCTGTGCTTGCAAAGATTACTGGCGATTTGCCCGATCACCTCACTACTGACCTCTCTCTTCCCACTCTCCACACTTCCTTGTGGGCATCTGAGGATGCTGACCTGTCCCTTCTGTCACTCCTTTCCTGGCATCTCAGCCTGGGCACCATGATTCGCTTGCTTCTTTCACTTCTTTCCCCTTAGACTTCTTAAGAGCGCAAATGCAAGCACTTGCAAACCCATGTTCCTTCCTGATCCTGCTCAATTTATACCCCCTTCCTAATGTCTCATCTAATTTTATGATTTCAACTCTTGCCTTTGGATTCCAAAGTGTGGTCTGGCCTAACTTCTTTTGAGAGATCAGATCTCAGTTTCCAGCTGCCTGTGGGTGCACTGTGGCCATCCTGCTTCGGGTACTAATGCCCCTTCCAGGCACATAGACCCTACTCCATCCACCTTGTTATCTGTATGCTTCATGCATTGCATTCTCTTGGTGGCTCAAGTTTCACATTTGAGAGTCAGTTGCAGCTCCTCCCAAGCATTTTTCTAATAATGTAAATTCTATTTCTAGAATGTCTTGAACCAGGAATGACCTTAAACTTTCCACTGTCCTAGTTTAGGATTTAAATATGTTCTCTCTCAACTGTTATGATAATTTCTTAACAGACCTCTTTAAATTCTGCCTTTAGCCCTCGAATCTATTGTTGAATCTGCTAACAGTGTATCTGGTAATGTAAATCACATCAGCTTATTTCCTCAAAATTTTCTGTGACAACTTACTGCAAATTGAATAAAATTCCAACTCTGCAATCTATGGTGAAACGTCCCTCTCATCTGGTCCCAGCCTCTGTCTCTGCTTGTCACTGGCTGGGGCTGCTGCTTCTGACCAACTTCACCTCGTGGTTGCTCCTTAGCTAAGAATGCCACCCATATTTGCTACTCTGCCTGGCAGGGCACCACTGGGCTTCCAGAGGCTGGAAAGCACACCTGGGAGCTTTCCCTCTGGGGGAATAACAATCCTTCTTCTAATCATTGTAGAATTTGAGGTAGCAGGTTAGCCTATAAGTTAACATCAAACGGTGTTTATCAAAGAGCACATTTTTTTCACTATACACCAAAGTCTAATATTGAATTGTCATTTTTGTTCTCTACTCTCAGCATTGCAGCAGCAGATCAGGAAGTTAATTAGGTATTCCCCAGAGGGGCAGGAAAGAAAAGAAACTCACGTGACACTCCAATCCTGTAGTGTAAGTTTTCCTTGACTGCTGGTGTGTTGTACTCCAAGCTTAAGACCGGAGATGCCAATACAATGTCCCCTTACCCTCAATAAGTTTGTACTTGGACTGGGTAGAAAAGATTTGTGGGGGAAGCTGGGATAGCTTGGCGGGTTAAGCGCTCGCTTTGCAGCCCCGGAGACCGAGGATCGAGTCCCGGCTCCGGCCCATATGGACCCATGTGCTGAGCTGGGGTGTGCCCCCAGTTCAGTTCTTGCTGGGGCCTATGCAGGAGGCTCCCGGCCCAGTTCCTGCCCTGCTCAGCCCCGCGCCCACCTGTGGAATGAAACTATATGGAAAACTAATGCTCAACTGTGGAGACTGCTCTGGGCCCTCCCCCTTCTCTCTGTCTCTGTCTGTCAAAAACAATAAAAATAAATAAATAAACAAACAAACAAACAAATAAATAAATAAAATTTAAAAAGTATATAAAAAAAAAGATTTGTGCCATGTGACATTATTTCACTAAATTTGTGGTGCTGATAGGAGGGGCCACATGGCTGGGATCAGAGTGGGTATGTGACATTTCACTCTTTTTTTATTTAACCATTTGTTTTTTAAAATCTGATTTTGTACTTGGGATGGATGGTTTGGAAAAGTCTTATGGGAATAGTTTCTTTTATTTCTCTGCTATTTCTTTTTATTCAGGGGCCAAGGTGCGATGGCGGTCTGCCAGATTCTAATAAAGATCATTTCAGCAAAAATATAGTTTAAGTGTTTAATATAAACTTTTTTTGTTTTCCAGTGTACTTGCTGTAACACATTTTGCTTTTTTGTTTAAGGTTTTAAGATTTAGTTTTTATTTTTGAGATAAGGTAAGAAACAGAGAGAGAGAGAGAGAGAGAGAGAGGGGGGAAGGGCCCAGGACAGTCTCCATAGTTGTGCATCATTAGTTGTGACATAGGTTCATTCCACACACATGGATATGGGGCCGTGTGGGGTGGGAACAGAACTGGGGGCCTCCCACATGGGAGGTGAGAACCTTCACTGCTATCCTGGTGGTTACCAGCTGTGCTGCAGCTCAGCATATGGGTTTGCATGGGCTGGGGCTGGGATTCGATCCCCAGCCCTCACGGTTGCAAGGCAAGTGCTTAGCCTGTTGAGCTATCCCAGCATTCCTCATTCTGCTTTTCCTATTTGTTTGTTAAGTGCCCACTGTAAGTGCCACACTCCTGTGAAAAAGAGCTCGGGCCCTTCCCAGAAAGTACAGTGCCATGACTCTGAGCATCAAAGCAATAATTCATGCACTGAGAGAGGACTAAGAGAGGTTCAATGGGACCCACCGCCCTGCTCTACTCTGTTCTGGGTGCTGTTTGTTCTGGAGGCAGGTACACTATGCAGTCTGCTAACTCACTTGTCTGGCTTTCTTTAAAAGGTGGGCATTGTGAGATTTAAGGCACCAGGTGCAGAGAGGAGTATCCCTGCACTAGGAGGAGTCATGTGCATTTTAAAAGTTTTTGTAGCAGCCTTTTGGTATTAAAACAACAAACGTACAACTAACCTGGATCTTACCAAAATAGCTCCCAACAGAATTTTCCAGTAAATATTTACACAGGAGAACTTTAAACATTACGCTAGAAGTCTTACTGACCACAAAAGTGTTGAGGGTTAAATATTAGAACAAAGCAACTAAGTCAATAATGCACTCACCTTTGAGCAAAACATAGATACCATTGTGTCTAGAACTGATGAGGAATGAATGGGATAACGAACTCAGTCAGGGACAAAGGCACACAATCTGCACCTTAGAGAAAATACTAATTATTCATGACAAATCCATTGTATGATGAGCCATTTGGAGGTAGAAAGGAAAAGCACCCATTTAGCATTTTAAGAAACAAGGTTTTTAAAGTCAACAGTTGTATCAGTGACTTTATGATTTTCTACCTTCCTGATAGCATGGAAGCCTACCTTCCCTGGGAGGTCAGATCTGCAGTATTCATTTTTATAGAATCATTCCTGGACACCTAGCCTAAAGGTGACTGACATAGAGATCATGAGAAATTTGGGGGCAAGCTGGTGTTGAAAGAAAAAATATTTTGACAAGTTGAATGAAACTTATTCAGAGGCATCAATATTTCCAGTTGCTTGAAATCTATCTGAATTGCAGAATGAAGAATAGAAATAACTGGAACAACTCTGTTGAACCTAAAACACAATGCAGACCTCCAAGTGGAAGTGTACGAGTCACAGTTGCCCATGTCCTCATATTTCTCAAGATGTGCCAATATGATGTGACTTTAAAATTTTACTTCAATGGATCTATTCTCCATGAATCTTATCTCAAGTGGATTTGAAGAGAGAGAATGAGGGTCAGGGATATGGAATGAAATCTGCCTCTTTGTGGCATTTCAGCCTAAAGAACACTTTGTCATTCTGGTAGCAGCTCTGTTTCTCCATAATGTATGGGTGCACAGTGCTATGTGGACTGGTTGTGGCTGGGCCCTCTGCCTCTGCTGGCCTGGTCCCTAGACTGAGGACTCCTGAAGACCCATAATTCCATCTAAGGGTTGGAGCACTTGTGATGTTACCTGCTGGTTGAGCCTGTGCCTCTGGTCCTAGCCTCTGGTTGCAAATCCCCCTACACTGTGGATTTTCTGTTCTTCCTTGAGTCATCTACTATTTCTCTGGTCCTCTCAGAACACTCATAGTCCCACTCTAGAGCATGCAGGACTTCTGGATCCCTGCCATACGCATGGCAGGCTGTAAGGCCAGGAACCTGCTGCAGGCCCAACAACCCAGTCGAATCCTCTGCCAGTGGCCCGTGCGGCTATCTTGATGTGGAGTCCACATGGGTGTGGGCCCTTCCGAGCCTTCCAGTTGGAGCATGAAGTGAATATTCCTCTGCTTTCAGGTTTCTTCTGAACACATCTAACCTGTATCCACACTAAGGTTTCAACCTGAAGAGGGGAGGCCAGGACACTTGTACCTTGTTCCCTTGGTTTCCTGTGTACTGGGATAAGAGGGGTGATGTTTTCACATTTTCCTCTTAGTTAGGGAATTCCTCTATGTCACAATCTACTCCCACCCAAATAGCTCAAGCGGAACAGAACTTTGCAGAGGAGGGTAACATGGTTAGGAGGAGACACTCAATAGATGGTTACAGTGAGTGAGTTATAAAGAGAAATCTGGAGCTGGAGAATCCTAGAGGAAGATTGTAGGGACATTGGTTTCAAGTTACCTTCCTAGACAGGGCATTTGGCAAACAATACAGCACAGTGTAGTACTCAGAGTGTGAGCTTGGAACCTGCCCTAGATAATGGCTTTGTGACCTTGAGCAAGTTACACTACTTTAAGCTCATTTGTAAAGTGGGGATCATAATGGTATTTACCTCAGTGGTTTGTTGTGTTGTAGGACATGATGACTATGAATGCATATCAGGCACTGGACACAGCCTCAGTGTGGCTAACATAACTAAGGTTGCCATGACACTCTCAAATATTACTGTTGTGAGTACAGAGAGGGAAAACCATCTGTAAGTACTACAAGAATGTAAATTGTTGTTCATTTCGTGATATTAGGTTGGATAGGTTGGAAAAAGGTACGACCTTGTCTTCACAATGAGGCATTTATGAAGTAGGACACAGACAAAGAACTGGAAATGGAAAGTGATAAAGCTGGATCCCCTGAAGAACTGGAAACAAGGCCCTACAAACAAGCACAAATACATGAAGATGATCCTAATGGTAAGAGGGAAGAAAAAATTTTGCTTTAAGGGACCTATGTGCTTGGGGAATAGGCAGTAGAGTCTGACTAAGCTGAGAAAGTTTTAGTTAAAAACAACCACCACCACCTACATAAAGTATATATGTATCAGTGCTGCTTGGCATTCTGTTGAGTGTGATTATTCAAAGTAATACATTAATAAGACTACCTTTGTGAGTTCTTAGAATGACAGCGGTCTTCCTTGGGGTATATCAACAGATATTTCTGTTTCTTCTTTTGCATTTTTATTTTATGTGCTTTTTTTGTTTAGAGAGTCCACTATTACAGGTTCTGTCCAACCACGTGACTCTCCTGGTCCCAGAGTTCGAGCCAGCACACACCCAGGAGGCCTTTGCCCATGACATCAGCCACATACAACACATGCCTGCAGGGAAGTCCAAAGTTCCACCGGCCACAGACACGTTTCTTCCTGAGCAAGTCGGTGACATCTCCTGTTCCTCAGCAACAACCTTGCAGCCCAAAGAAGGTGACAATCCCGATTCCTCAACAAAAACTATCTTGCCCAAGCAGGGTGACACCCCTATGTCCACAGGAGAAACCATCCTGTCTAAAGAGAGTAATACCCTTAATTCCTCAGAAACCAACATCCTTCCCAAAGAGGGTAACACTGTTAATTCCTCAGAAAACACCATCCCACCCAAGAAAGATGATACCCCTAGGCCCCCAGGAAAAATTATCCCGCCTGAAGAGGGTAACACCCTTAATTCCTCAGAAAAAACCATCTCACCCAAGCAGATTCACACCCCCAATTCCTCAGAAAAAACCATCCTATCCATGCAGATTGACACCCCCAGTTCCTCAGAAAAAACCATTCCACCCAAGCAGATTGACACCCCCAATTCCTCAGAAAAAACCATCCTATCCAAGCAGATTGACACCCCCAATTCCTCAGAAAAAAACATCCCACCCAAGCAGGTTGACACCTTCAAGTCCTCAGCAAAAGCCATGCTGCCGCAGCAGGATGACACCCCCATTTCTTCAGAAAAAACTGTCCTGTCTAAGCAGGGCAATGTCCCCAAGCTCTCAGCAAAAACCATTTCACTCCAGCAGGGGAACACTTTCCAATCCTCAGAAGAAACTATCCAGCCCCAGGAGGGCAACACCCTCAAGCTCTCAGAAAAAACCATTTCACCCAGGGAGGGTGACACCCCCAAATCCTCAGAAGAAACAATTCAGCCCAAGGAAGATGACACCCCCAACTCCTCAGAAAAAAACACCCAGCCCACAAAGGGTGAAACTCCCAATTTCACAGAAAAAACCATCCCACCCAAGCAGGATAACAGCCCCACTTTCTCAGGAGAAACCATTGAGCCCAAGGAGGGCAACACCCCCAAGTCCTCAGAAAAAAACAGTTCACCCAGGAAGGGTGAAACCCCCAAATCCTCAGAAGAAACAATCCAGCTCAAGGAGGGCAACACCCCCAAGTCCTCAGAAAAAACCATTTCACCCAAGGAGGGTGAAACCCCCAAATCCTCAGAAGAAACAATCCAGCCCAAGGAGGGCAATACCCCCAAGCCCTCAGCAAAAACCATTTCACCCAGGGAGGGTGAAATCCCCAAATCCTCAGAAGAAACAATCCAGCCCAATGAGGGCAACACCCCCAAGTCCTCAGAAAAAACCATTTCACCCAAGGAGGGTGAAACCCCCAAATCCTCAGAAGAAACAATCCAGCCTGAGGAAGGTGACACCCCCAAGTCCACAGAAGAAACCATCCACCCCCTAGAAGGTGACACAAAAGAAACAGTGGAGCTCTTGGGCGTCACTATGGTGAAAGTGATCCTGAGCAAGGAGGACTTCCAGTTGGCACTCAAGGAGGCTGGGGAAAGGCTGGTGGCTGTGGACTTCTCAGCCACGTGGTGTGGGCCTTGCAGGAGCATCAAGCCCCTTTTCTACTCCCTGTCTGGGAAGCATGAGGATGTATTGTTCCTAGAAGTGGACATTGATGAGTGTGAGGAGCTGGTGAAAGACCGCGGGATCATTCGCATCCCAACCTTTCAGTTTTATAAAAAAGAAGAAAAGGTGGGTGAATTTTCTGGTGCCTTTAAGGAAAAACTCAGAGCAATCATTTCAGAATTAAAGTAATCATGTATTCTGAAAGCATTGTAAAGAGTCAGCTGTTTATATTATAGCTTGTGATTTTTTATTCACACACCAAAAGCAGGTATAATAAAAGTGTATGTCCAAATGGCACCTACTTTTAAATTATAAATATTAACTTTACCTATTTCCAAAAGTTGCCAAAGTGCTAAAACATATCGTGACTGGGTTTTTGTTGATAGGTGAGTGTGATAGAATTTCTTTTGGTGGAGATTGGAAAGCTGTCTTTATTTTTCCACCTTGATTTTCTTTTTTCCCTTACCTTTGAAATTTCAGCTTATTTAATGTTAGTGACAACATTGGAAATTTAGACCATTCTGCTATAGAAGCACATGATTTAAAGATGAGTGGAAATTTCCTTTCTCATGCTCATATAACAGGGTTTCTAAGATGCTTTTGTAAATAAAGAACTCGAAAGAGTCTATATTATGTCTAACCTTCTTCTCACATGGAGAGTGCTATGGAACCCTTGGGAAATTCCACATGCTTCCCAACCCTGTATGGGATTCATTGGTGGCAGAGCTGAGACCAAGGTCACACTTTCAGATTTCAAGCCAGCCTTTCAGCTTTCAAGTCAGCTCACAAAAACAGACAGAACTCAAAATGTTTGGTTTCTCAGGGCAAGAGCTTTATTTTTCAGTTTTAAATCAGTGTGATCCTTGGTGCTATTGTGACATCAACTCCCTGGTGGCAAAGTTCCTGCTTTGTCCCCCTGGTAACTGAGTTTTTAATACCTGCTCCCAGATGTCTCAGAGCCCAAAGGCCTGGGTCTGGGCCATACATGGTGGCTTGGTATGTGCCATTTTATCCACGGTGGATAGGCTCCAAGTTCCACAATGAATGCCTAAAACTGCAGATAGTACTGAACCCTATACAGGCGTACAAGTATGCAATGTTTTTTTCTATACATACATACCTTGTTACTTACAGGCTTCTATGTGGCATATTTGAATTGCCAGCCTCACTACTCTTGCACTTTGGGGCCATTATTAAGTAAAGTAAGGGTTACTTGAGCACAAGTATTGTGTACCGAGATAGTCAATCTGATTGCCAAGTGATTAATGGGCAGCAAGCGTTTACAGCATGGAGGCACTGGACAAAGGATTATTCGCATCCCAGGTGGGACGGTGGGGTCAGCATGAGATTTTATCATGCTTGAGACTCAGAACAGTTACAACTTAATGAATTGTTACGTGTTCACACTTGTGAATTTTCTATTTCTGGAATATTGCATTTAATATTTCAGACCAAGGTAACTGAAACCATGACAAGCAAAACCATGGATAAGGGAAGATTACTAGAGTTTTTGTGTCATTTTAAATATGTATACAAATAATTGCATATATTTAATGTATACAATCAAGGTAATTAACATAGTATCACCTTCAGATGTTTTTTTCTGTGTGTTCCTTTCTCATGTGTGTGGTAAGAGCCCTTACCGTGAGATCTAACCTCTTAAGTTTTGAAATCCACAATGCTGTATTGTTAACTATAAGCACTACATTGTACAACAAATCTCCAGAGCTCATTTATGTTGTATAACTGTAACTTCATACCCATGGAACAACTCCCCATTTGTCTCCCTATTCCCTGTCAGCCACCATCCAATCTTCTGCTTGTTCAGAGTGTTTTAAAGACTTTGAACTAGTTGCCAACATTTCAAAAAACAGAATTTCCTTCAAAATATGGAATTCTAGGTGTTTCTTTTTTCTTTCTTTTCTTTTCTCCTCCCTCCCTTCCTTCCTTCCTTCCTTCCTTCCTTCCTTCCTCCTCCTCCTCCTTTTGAAAAACTGTAAAATATACCAATCGGGGTTTGCATTACTTCGAGAAACCAACCTAGTCTTAGGGGCTGAGTGGCAGCTACCTCCACTACTGAGGAACTTGTCTGGCTTCTTCATTTTTCCAGTGAGTTGCAATCCCTATCTTTAGTGAACTAAAGAAGTTGGACCACTCTGACAACTTGCACCTTGTGTCTCCCATGACTCTCCTTAATATCTTAATCAGAGACCTCATCTGAGCCATTAAAAGCAGCCACCAACAACAGCAAACAAAATACCAAACATACCTGATGGGTTTTTTTTTTTGTTTTTTTTCCCTAAACATATTTGGAATGATCTACAAAAGGTATTACTGATAAGGCTAATAAACTAGTAAGAGGAAATTAGGAACATTAAAATAAATAGCAAGTCAACTCTGAGGGCTCATCTCATTGCTCTGACTGAATAACAGATTTTGTTCTGAGCTTCTTAGCAATGGAGAGGTGGAGGTAAAAACGGGAAACTCAATGCCTGAAAGAAGCAAACATCAGAATTTGTAGAAGGACTCAAGCTGTCCTGTACCTAAATTCCTGAATAAAAATTTTAATCTGGTAACTTAAGTTTGAGACATTAAATAATGAATAATGTTCTTGACAATATTTTTTATAATAAATTTAGAGAAGATTTTCATATGGCTATTATTACTAGTAATAATATTCCCTAGAAGCTAAAGCTATAATCATAAAGCACCTTTCCAATGAGCAGATTCTAGATTCAAGGTGTACAAGTATGTAGCTTTTGTATTTCATATATATGGACTTTTACTAATGATTCATACAGCTGTTCTTCTCCTTTATAAAGAGATCTTCCCTGAATTTTTCATTGAGATTTGTTTCTACTTTCCATATTGAACAAGAGTTGTGCTTTGCTTTCCTCTCTGAGTTACATCAGGAATAGTATAAAATCATCTGAAAAAATAAGAATCAATGGAAAACCTGTTTGAACTGATAAAAGAACTCAACAAACTGGCAGTATTCAGGGTAATATCCAAAAGTCAATAACTTCCTTTTGATTCAGTGACAAATAATTGGGAATCATTATAGAAAAATGTCTCATTCACAATAGTGACAAAAAAATAAAATATTGAGCAATAGTCCTTAGAAGAATGGTAGTTATTATTAAGACTAAATCTAAAAATTATAAGAGCTATACAATAAGAATTTCTGAATAAAGTGACACACAGTTCATTTCCCCCACTGGAGAAAAACATTGAAAGATGTTGGTTCTTTCCACTTAATTTATTAGATGTATTGTAACCACAACCCATATCTCTTGGGAGAATTTGACAAAATATTGAAAGATTCACTGAGAATCATAGCCAGGAATAGGTATGAAAAAGTCTTTTTTTTTTTTTAATATATTTTTACTTATTTATTTTTGACAGAGAGAGAGAGAGAGAGAGAGAGAGAGAGAGAGAGAGAGAGAGAGAGAGATACAGAGAGAACCGAACTGGAGGAGCTCCCAGTTCAGCATATGGTTCTGCATGGTCGGGGCCGGGATTTGATCCCTGGCGCTGCAAAGTGAGTGCTTAACCAACCCACTGAGCCATCCCGGCTTCCCCTGAAAAAGTCTTAAATGAGAAGTAATGAAGAGCAATTCGCCCTATCAGATGGTAAAATGAATAATTAGTACAGTAATTATATAGTAACTTTAGTGATAGCAAGAATGGTATTGATGAAGGAAAAAGGGAGCAATGAAACATCATAGTAACCAAGAATCAAACTTTGGTATGTAATTAGTAATGTAAGAAAAAGGAAACATTTCAATTTGATGAAGTGGATTATTTTCTAAAACTGGTATGGTGAAATGTGAATATTTAAGTAAAAAATCCATTTGTATTCTGTTTCCATGCCACACACAAAAATAAATTAAAGTCAGGGTAAAGATTTAAAAAATGGAATCATTAAAAAATTGAAGATTTAATTAAACATTTATCTGATTCAGAGATGGAAAAGGAATTTTTTAAATAGAATTCAATTAAAGAAGCACATTGGAACATGTAAAAATTTTAAGCTTTCTCTCATGCCAAGATATAAATAAAATTAACAGGAAAAAAAATAATTTGCAAAATGGATGACTTGAGATTCAATGTGTTTACTATAGAAAGTACTCCTACAAATCAGTAGGAAAAAATAGAATACCTCAATAGAAAAATAGGCAAAAGCCACAGATCGTATTAGAGTAAAAACAAATAGTAATAAACATACAAAACTTTCACTGACAGGTAGGGAAATACAAACAAAAATCAACCAAGATGTTGATAGTGTAGCCAGTAAAAATGTAGGGAAGTTGTGCTAGTGATGAGAATTAAGGTGACTACACACCCTTTTGGGACATAGCAGTATAACAAAAGTGCAGATAATTTTGTGAACTTTAGCTTTTGTGTGAGTCTGCGAGGGCTGCCGTAACAAAAGACCACAGACTGAGGGGCTTAAACATCAGAAACGTGTATCTCACAGTTCTGGAGGCTGTAAGTCCAAGAGCAAGGTGTTGACAGGGTTGATTTCTCCTGAGGCTTTTCTCCTTGGCCTGCAAATGGTGCCTTCTCACTGTTTTTTCTTCACATAATTACCCTTCTGGGGGCTCACATCCCCGGTGTCTGTATGTCCATACATCCTCTTTTTAGAAGGACACCAGTCAGATTGGATTAGGTCCCACCCTAGTAGTTTCATCTTAGCTGGATCATCTCTTCTACGACCCTATGTTCACATACAGTCACATTCTGAAGTACTGTGGGTTAGGGAGTCACTATATAAATTTGGGGACACAATTTAGCCCATAACAACTTAAGATGGGGCTCAGAGGCTAGGCCCGAAGAATCCTCTGGAGATGCATCACAGAGAAAATAATTTCAAAGGAATGCTTAAGAGCCCCCATAACATATCAGTAAAGCTGGGTGGTGATACCCTAAGAAGTGCTGCCTCCAAGTTCTATGGAATCAGCCCCCACAGTGAAAACTGGGGCTTCTCCAAAGACCAAAGAGAAGACTGTGCCAGGTGGGTCTGAAGTCTCTGTTAAACATAGGCCTTCAAGGATAGATCAAGAAATTACAATGTCAAAGCCTCAGATGGCAGGAAGGTCAATGGCCCATTTCTCCAAATGATTCTTCTGCCTTGAAAGAAATTTCAGAAATATGAGCGGTCTATCACCAAGCTCTTGTACATCCAGCTCTTGGAATGCACATGACATTCCACTGACTTGGTGTGCCTCTTCACGCAGGCTGGATGATCAGAAATGCAGTGTCTGCTGAATTCTCTTCTGCTTTGCCATCCAGGAGGCTAGATAAGCAAACGAAAAGGGATTCGAGAATTCTAGTAAATCAGGCTTTCTCAAACTAATGATCATAAAAACCACATGGGTTGTTTTTTGAACATTTCAATTTCTAGGCCTCTGTACCTGAAAAATTATATTCAGTAGTTGTAGGCTAGGTCCTAGGAATCTCTCCCATAGTGCAAAGGAAAATCTTCCAACAAATGAAGCTATTCTCTCCCCTATCCTGCACACACTGTGGTTCCTTAACGTGCTTTTTTTGTTCTCAAGACAATTATTCTCCAGCATAGCATTACCTTTATCTAATCTCCACCCACCTTTCTGGAAACACAAGCATTGTCTTACCCTAGAATTGGTCACCTCAGCAGCATTTCCTTCCTAAGTCTCAGCTATTCAGTTTGGAATACCACTGCCGGAGAGGTAGAGTCCCACAGCCTGTGGGGGTCTTTTTGGTCCAAGTTCCATACCAGAGGCCAGGGCTTGGGTGGATCTATACCCTTTGAGATCTTCCACTAGTATGCTCCTGTTTTCCTCATAATCCAGAGCATAAATGTTGAAACAATACACACACACACACACACACACACACACACACACACACACACACAAACACACTCTCTCTCTCACACCACACTTCCATAACATAATCACTTCTCGGAGGCTGAATTGTTAACTGAATAAGGACCTTCTTCCTACAGGAACCTCTTCCTAACTGTCTCAATAATTTGCAAGGCTATGGCTGTTCCAATGGAGTAGGGCCTTACATTATTATGTGGGGAGCATCCTTACTTCATTCCCTTTCTCTCAAATTGGCCCTGCAGTCCTACCAGGAATAAGAAAATGGATTAATTACTGAGTCATATTTATAGGGTGTTAAAAAAGAAACTGAAAATAAATTGAGATACATTACAAATTTTAAAAGTTTATTCGGATTCCAGTCGGCAAAAATGGATTCCAATCAGGTAGCTCCAACTTGGAAGTGGTCAAGAGTGCTCTGCTGACAGGAGCTAAGGGAAAGATTTATATAGAGATGGTATAGAAGCTAAGCAAGGAAATTAATTTACAGACGAAAGCTTAAAGCCTAGTTGGCTATTTGTGATTCATTGTCCTTAGGTTTGGATTTCTTAATCTTGATGCATTATAGGCTGAGGCTGTGGTTTGCTTAGGTAGCCATCAAGGCATTAGGACAATTCAGTCTAATGGCTTCCTTGTCTAATTGATTGAAAAAAGGCTACAGCCCACTGACTTTGCCTGGAGCATAGGTGTAGGGGACCTTGGTTATATACCTCTTAATGGTCTGACCACATTTCTGAAGTTTATTTATTAGATGGAGGGCCTTCCTTCTCCCAGTCAATGCTTAGACCAGTGTGAGGGATGAGGAAAGGAGTAGTTTGCTCTTCCAATTTCACGGAGAAGTGAAGAAAAAGAGAGAAGTAAAGATAAAAATATTAAAAGCAGATGATTCCTATTTTATTTAAAAACTGAATAAAAGACATAAAGTGTTATCATTGGCTATCTCTGTATATGGATACTTTTTCTTTTATTCTATTTTTTTCCTGCTTATATAGTGAAAAGAAAAAACAACAAATGGAATAGTTGGAGGATCCCAACTGTTTAGAAACTGCTAGGAAATACAAAATCTGGGAGATCAGAGGCAAGGAAAAGTGAACATAATGGCCCAAGGTCAAGGATGTTTTGGCAGAGTCTTTGAATGCTGAACTTAACTTGAGGTTCTCTGTTCTGGCTGTGCATTCTCGGCCTTCTCCACTTTATATTACAAATAGTCTTAGAGATTAAATCAGTAGAGGTTCTGAGTTTTGGAAATGAACTGCCTAAGTGATTGTGGATTTTCATGAGGTAGGTGATATATCATTTTTTGGTGGCAAGTGACAGAAACCCAGCTCAAACCTCCTCCAGCAAAAATGGAGAGTGTATTAGATCTTAAAACTGGAAATTCTAAGAAGACAAACTGCTTTAGACAAACGTGGAGGTTAACCAACATCATAAGGGCCCGGATATTTTCCACCTCTCAGCTTTGCTGCTCATCTTGATTTTATCATCTTCCACGGCTTATCATCACAGAAAAAAGTGAGTCTGTTTCCTTATAATTTCAACAAAAGTCCTTGGAAAAAATGATTGACTGGGTCATGTGCCGATCCCTGAACCTATGCATTTGGTAAAGATGGGGTGCTCTGACTGGTCAGGCCTGAGTCACTTTGCACCCCTGGAGCAGGGTCAGTGCTATCAAACCATGAGTAAAGTAGACTTACATATGTGGAGTGGGAGGAAGGAAGAACTAGAAAAAGTGCTATAAACCTCATTGCTGAATATTACTATGGTCACATTCGAAGTACTCCCCTTGGGAAGCTATGCACCAATGCCAGTGCCTAGTCTACCCTTCCAAGCAATTTTGTAACTTTTTTCTGGAATGGGCATCAGAGCTATCATATTACCCTTGATGTCCTGAATGTCATCAAAATGTCTTTCTTTCAATATTTCCTTTATCTTTGGGTAAAGAAAAAAAGTCATTGGGGGCCAGATCAGGTGAGTAGGGAGGGTGTTTCAATGCAGTGATTTGTTTACTGCCTAAAAACTCCCTCACATACAGTGTTGTGTGAGCTGGTGCAATGTTGTGATACAAGAGCCAAGAGTTGTTGGCAAAAAGTTCAGGTCATTTTTGTCTAACTTTTTCACACAGCCTTTTCAGCACTTCCAAATAGTCAACTTGGTTGACTGTCCAGTTGGTACAAATTCATATTGAACAATCTCTGATATCAAAAAGGTTAGCAATATTGTTTTGACTTTTGATTTGGACTGACAGAAATATTTTGGTCATGGAGAATTGGCTGACTTCCATTGTGCACTTTGATGCTTTGTTTTAGGGTCATATGCTAACCCATGTTTCGTCACCACTGATAACTAGCGCAAAACATCATCTTGCCTCTCAAGAAGGTCTTGGCAAACTTCGACTCTCCTTTCCTTTTGTTTTTTGGTGAGGTCTTTCGGGACCATTTTTGCACACATCTTTCTCATGCCAAGATTTTCAGTTGAGGTTTTCCCAACTGTTTCTCAGTCAATGCTTACTTGGTCTGCTATGCTTCTCATAGCCACCCAATGATTTTGATGCACAATTTGATTAATTTTTTCAATGTTTTAGTCAGATCTGCTTGTTACTGGCCACCCTGAGCTGTCTTCATCAGTGACACTTGTCTCTCCTTTCAGAAAAATGTTTCATCCATTTATGCACTGCCATTTTCTTCATGGCATTATCCCCATAAACTTGGATTAACATGTCCCTGATATCACTTCCACTTTTGCCAAGAAATTTAATGTTTGTTTGTTGCTCTAATTCAAGCTCCAGCATTCTCTCCATGACACACAAAAACACACAACAACAATAATGAATGCCACTCAGCAAGATATTACCACATATCAGCACAAACATAGCTATGAGAAACTGATATACTAAGGTTATGAAATGTTACCAAGTTGTTTGTACAGTGCTGCCAACATAAGTTCATGGTGGGAAGTTTGCCAGCTTAATTTTCAGACCCTGTATGTATAGTGCCAGGTGAGTACTAGACTAGTCAGGAGTATCACTTCATAAATTATACAAATATCTAACCATTATGCTCTATACTTGAAATGAACTTAAAATAATATTGAATGTCAATTGTAATTGAAATTTTAAAAGAGGGGGAATGTGAAGGACAATAATGGTCCAAAATTTCAGGTACAAGCAGACAAGTCATGAGAATGAAACATACAGCTTAGAGAATATAGTGAATATTATTGTGATAGTGTGGTGCTAGGTCAGAGGGTTGCCGGACTTATGGTAATCACTTCTTTAGGCATATGAGTGTTGAACCACTATGTTGTATACCTGAAACATACAATGTTGTATGTTAGCTATATATTTTAATAAAAAATCTTTAAAAAGCTGTAATTGGTGAATTAGGTTCCTATCAATATTCTTCCCTGTCACTAATATACTTAATAATATAGTTTATAAATTAAAAAAACAAACAAACAAAAATAGTTGCCAAGTACACCAATGAAAAATATTGGAATCAAGATAACGTGGAGCCAGAGAGAGCCAAAGGCTGTGTCTTCAAGGTTTAGGAAAATCGCGATTTTCAAGTTTCAGAATGGAAAAGAGACAATGTATTTGAGTATGCAAAAGCTGATCATAGAAAATGGTAAATATGAAGAAGTTAAGATTGAAAAGAGAGGCAGTAATTGAAATGAAGGAAGATGAATGGCAAAACTGGAAGAAAATGTGATCATTCTATTACATATTGATTAGAAGTGTATAACATCTATGCACTCAATTTGAAAGTCATCTTCTGTTAGGTGAAGATGGATATTTCAAGTAAGAGTGAGATCTGGTATGGGGAAGGACAAAGAAGAGCAGGCTTGTTCTCACTCAGAACATGTCTGCAGACCTTATTGCTGTTTACACTAAGCACCCTGAATAATCTTTGGCCTCTGGAGAGCCTTTTTACTGGTAGGGCTTGAGGAAGCAGGAAAGGACTGCCTCTCTCTCCTGTGGCACAGGAAGGCCATGAAGCCTTGGTGTTTGAAAGGCAAAGCTAAATCAAGTCTAATGACTCCTAGATCAATATCTGTCATTGACATCAGGAAGATCTAGGAGAAAGTCACCGGTTAGCTAGGGATTATTAGTGTCACGGCTGACGAGGTAGTCACCTCTCAGAGAAGACGTTAAAGATGTTCTTTAAATCATACTAGTTAACAATGGCTAGGCTGTAGTGTGTTGTCATTCTATCAGAAATAGCTGAATAACAGTAGTATCTTCACAAAAAAATTCAACATTAATAGATTTTGATGATCTCTTCCCCATGTTGACTTCTCTAATAAATTTTATCTTTGCCTGTGAGCTTGAAATTACTCATATGATAAAGATATTGGCTTTAAAATTCTCTATTTGGGCATTTGATGTTTTTTTTTTAAAAAAAGTATTTATATATCCAAATTATAATTCTACTTAATTTTGGCTGCTATTTACATTATATGTATATAAATGCTAAAATAAAGTTGGTAGCTGCATAATTGGATACCAGCTGCCATCATTCATCTTCTGCAGCCCCAGCTATGGTACTAATTCTTTTTTTACGTGTTTAAAAAAGGGCCAAGATTTATGATATGTGGTTTAGATATGTAGTACACATGTTTATTATTTATATCCAGGTTGAAGACAGAAAGATAGGGTGCATATGTTAGGAATGAACTTTATTCACAGCCAATAGATAAACTACTTTGAATGCAATGAATATTCAAAGCCCATAGGCTGTTCTCTAGGAAAACTGTTTAGAGGTGCATATGGAACTGAAAACTCCTCTGTTTTTAATTAAAATTAAGAAATTAATTTCTAATTCTTAGGATCACATTTTCTTTCAGTTTTTACAATTCACCTTTTCTTTTTCATTTCAATCACTGCCTCTCTTCTCAATCTTAACTTCTTCATGTTTATCATTTTCTATTATCAGCTTTTTCATATTCAAATAAATTGTTCTTTTTTAATTCTAGAATTTGAAAATCCTGATTTTCCTAAACCTAACAAACATTTGCTATGTTTTTCTCAATAGATTATTAGGCTACATCAGAAATCTAAAACCATATTGCTTATGACATTTTTAGAAACTGGATAGCTGTAACTACATTATGCTTACTAATCTCACTGTAAATGAGGTAATAGAATGGATGGCTAAAAAGTCCACCTGAAATACAGGATATTTAACCCCATGAGATTTACAGTCTCATTACTTGAATTGTTGTAAGTGGGGAAAAGGGAATATTCAGATTTTCAAGGATTGTTGGACACAGAGTCTTGGTTGACATGGATGCCTGGGGATCTGAAATGTCATCTTATGTGTGTTCCTCTCCTAATTACACCTGGTTTACTGTTGTCTCCCTTAATGGCACTTGATGGTTAGTTCTTAGGCCCTGAGTGCATAATTGACGGAGTAACACCCTCTTTGGGCCCTTGTCTTGTGGGGTAAGAGATGTCATAGTGGAGAAGGCTGAGTGCCAGCCTCTAAACTGTCCCCACTCCCCAGGTCAAAATAGAAAATTAAAGCAATAATAGATCATAGCCATTAGTGCTTCTATGAAAGCCTGAAATCATACAGAATAGTGGTCCCTTTGATCCTGTTGATTAGTTGGTCTTGTACCTGCGGAAACCAAATGGCAGAATACCTCGAGCTTAACCAAGCTGTAGCCCCATTGCAATTGTTGAACAGAGCAGTACTGTTGATAAAGCAGATTAATAAGGCCTCAGGTATATGATCTGTGGTCATTGATTTGGCAAATGTGTTCATTTATATTCTGAAGATAAATAATATGTATTCATGTTGAACAGACAACAATATTCATTTACTGTTTTGCTTCAAAACATTGTGAACTTTTCCACCCTCTGTTATAATATAGTGTGAAGAAATTGGGACTGTCTGAACAATTGTTGATACTATCATGCTGATCAAGAAGGACAGTAAATGGTCTTGTGTATTAGAGGCCTCAGGAAGAAAGTTTTTTGTTTTTTTTTTGTTTTAATATATTTTATTGTTAAATTTAATGGGGTGACATTGGTTGGTAACAATTAGATAGTTTCCCGATGTACAACTCCACATCACATCACCCATGCATCGCATGATGTGCCCACCACCCAGAATCAGTTCTCCTTCCATCACCATATATCTGGTACCCACTCCCCCCTCCCCACACAACTCTCCCTCCCCGGTCCTCCCTCCTCTCCAGGTAAACACCAAACCATTGAGTGTGTCCATAATGCTGGTGCCC
>PVKE010019053.1:0-28922 GCA_004027555.1 Craseonycteris thonglongyai | reverse complement strand
TAACCACAATAACAGAGCTGCCCTGCTTTCAGTACAGATCCAGCCTACACCTCCCAATTGTTTTAAAAATTTATTTTTATTGTGTTTTGACAGAGAGTGAGACAGACAGAGACAGAGAGAAGGGGGAGGGCCCAGAGCAGTCTCCATAGTTGACATTAGTTTCCCATATAGTTTCACTCCACAGGTGGGCACAGGGCTGCGCAGGGCAGGAACTGGGCTGGGAGTCTCCCACATAGGTCCCAGCAAGAACTGAACTGGGGGCACTCCCCAGTCCAGCATATGGGTCCTCATGGACTGGGGCAGGGACTCGATCCTTGGTCTCTGGGGCTGCAAAGTGAACCCTTAACCCGCTGAGCCATCCCAGCTTCCCCTCTCTATTGTTTTAAAACAGAAGTTTACACACCCCTAAGGCTATATTAAAGGTAGACAGACTCACAGGGAAACAGAGCAACATTCTGTCAACACTTATAGGGAATGTTTTTGCATTCTTAAGTTTTTATCAAACATTTGTATAAGTAGAAGGAGCAGAACTGCACATCTCCATGTTGTCTAATAGACTAATTCAGGTCAGTTTCAGAATTATATTGAAAGACAAACTAATTTAAAATGTCAAAAACTGATGAAAGCTTGTACTAAAGTGTCTTCAAATCTGCTTCAAAAAGTTTCAAGAGAGACAGCCTATCAAAAAAATTACTTGTCCCATCAAAAAACTCAAACAACAAACTTTAATGTGCTCCAAGGACATACTTAAACAACAACTTAATAAGCTGAGGTTAATCCAATTTTTAGAACATTTCCATGAAAACTGAGAATGAAATACTTTGTACTTTACTGTATTTTGCTTTAAATGTAAAATAATTTTGACCTATTTGTAGAGAATTTCACGGTAAAATACCACAATGTGTGGTCTAGTTGTTTGTTTCTAATTAAACTCATTTTCAAATGAGAAAAGGGAAAAAGATATCCACAGATAGGGCTCATCTATGACAGCAAACCCTAAATCAAAGACTCCAGCAGTCATTGCTTTGTCCATCAGAAAACGTCTCTCTTGCTTTTTTTAGTCTATTAAATGGCTAATCAAAGGATAAAATGTTGTAAAATGTTTTAAAAAGCAAACAAACAATATCCCTGGATGAGCACAGGCTGTCGGTTTCCTTGCATATTCAGTCCAGCCCTGAAGATTCCAGAAGAAAGATGAAAATTGATAAAAGATACAATGATACAAAATGCAGAATAAAAGGAGAAAAAAACTAAAAATATAATAAAGTTTATGTACAAGGGCTGTCTGGAGAAAATACAACCATGGTCAATATAATGAAAATGATTACGTGGGTGGATACTTTCCAGACAGCCCTCATATTTTAAGTTTTGTGGTTTTTTTTTTAAGATTTATTTTATTGTTTGAGAGAAAGTGACAGAGAAAGAGGGAGGAAGAAAGAGAGAGAGAAGAGGGGAGGGCCCAGAGCAGTCTGCATAGTTGTACATCATTAGCTGTGACAGAGTTTCATTCCACACAGGTGGATGTGGGGTCACACGGGGCTGCCATCCCAGAGGTTACCAGCTGCTCTGCAGCTCAGCATATGGGGTTTGTATGGGCTGGGGCTGGGATTTGACCCCAAGACCTCGTGGTGGCAAGGCAAGTGCTCAGCCTGTTGAGCTATCACAGCATCCCCTAAATATTATACATACTACATATAGTATATACATGTTATATAAATACACATATACTCATATACCTTACATATGTGTGTATATATGTGTACACACACATATATATATAAAACAACTAAATCCACACAACCTTGAAAACCTAGATTAAAAAAATAAATTTCTAGCAAAAATGATTAAAAAAAAATTGTCCTAAGAACAAATAGAAATAGAAAATACAAATGGACGATAAATCATCTCAAATATTGATGTTGTAGTAACCAGAAACACCAGGACAGATGATTGTACAGGTGCATTCCACCAAACTTTTAAGAAACAAATAGTCCTCACTGTCCTCTGCAAATAGCAGTCACGTGCTCTTTTTCCTCTTCCATGCAGCCATCTTTGAATCTCTACTATTAATAACAAACAATATAAATTTTAACTCATATTGAAAGATTATCTCCATTTTCTTTACATCTTGTCTCTTAGAGTCCAACTGCTGCATCCATCTCTAGAGGCCAAACACCAGCCTGGACTGACGTCTCCCTTACTCAGACCTGGTCCACTTCAAAGAGTGAGTCCTGTACTAGAGTTGCTGACCCAACTAAAGCCCATAGATGAGACCACCGTCTTCCATACCTTTTAGGCTTTTTTTCAGGCTTATTATTAATCTGCAGAAAGACGCTCTAAGAAGTTTCTTAGCAGGAAGGTTTTATGGAACCTTAATTTCAACAAATTGCACTTATGTAGTATACTGACTCAGCCTCACTTTCACGATAGCAGCAAGTATCACCTGCCAACCTTGGAACTGTGGGCTGAGTTCTTATTAATTCATTGGTGGATCAATATAGGCGATTTCCAAGCGGTCTTTGATATAAAACTCTCACATCAGCCAAACCTACTTATACGTGTGGCCAACAGAAGATGCATGCAAAGATATTGTCTAAACCTGGTAACTTTATTATTATACAATTGTCCTTGGCCCTAATTCATCTAGCTATGTATAATAGGATAATACCATACTATTCTAAACATTAAAATGTTTTTGAAGTTGTAAAATGAGTTTATTCATTTATTTTATAGTGGTTTATATGACCAACTATAGGCTAGACAGATTTCAAGATGCCAGGGAGAAACTGATGATCAAGACAGACAAGGTCCTTGCTGTTACTTGTATTCGAATGGAAGAAGACAAACAAGTAACAAACAACACCCTTTCATAAAACAAATAAAATGAAGAAAAGACACAAGGTGGTGAGACAGTGATTTAGTAGGCCTAAGAGGAAGGTTAGATAGAGTAATACGGGAAGACTTCCTGGAGAAAGTGACATTTGAACCAAAACTGAATGTTGAATAATTGGGAGTCATAGAAAGATGAAGCAAAATATGATCTAGACAGAACAACCAACAAGCTTAAAAGCTCTAAGTTTAAAATAATTAGCTGTGTTCTGGAAATAGCCACAAGGCCAGAGTGCCTAGAGATAGCGAATATGGACAAAGAATTATAGAAAAGGAATACAGAGGGTACATGGTGGTCTCATCACAAAGGGCCTGGTCAGCCAAGGTAAGGAGTACTGTGAAAGACTGAGATTCTCCTTTGTGTTTTCATGCTAATTTATTTTAAAGCAATTTATTATACATATTTGCAAATTATTACAAGGAAGAAATGCTTCTTGGATTTATTCCTAGGTTTAGGAAAATATGTATACTTCTTTCATATTGCTTAGTTTCATTCTAGCTAGATGAGGGAGGTCAACGTGAAATAATTATCATGAGGGTAAAATTAAGTCTCCCATGATAAACTTAATTAGTAACTGCAGGTGAACAAATGTAGTTTTTTACAAAAGAATCTTACACATGTGATATCTTATCATAGATAGTTTTTGTCTCAAAGACACATGTCGATAGTTTCAGAACATTTAAGAACCCTTTTAAAATTACACGAAGGTTCTATTTCTTTAGCAAGTAGACTGATGGAAACTCACTTGTGAAGAAAAGACAGTAAGCAGAAAGTTCATTTTAATTTGGGATAACTAATATGTAAAAATATTAGCTATACTTCCCTCTTATCTAACAAATAATGCTAGTTAAGCAGTTTGTTTTCATAAGTCACCTATATCCACTCTGTCAAGGCTTTTTAGGAAACTATGAAAGGAGGCCTGTGGCTTCTAACTTTAGTTAAATTTTCTGAATGAACAAATATGTGGTTTTAATTTACTCTTTCTACAGAAGTTAGATTTTATTATAAGTGTAGCAGAACATTGTTGGAGGTTTTTAAAGTAGAGAGCAATAGGCTCTAATTCAAATTCATATTTTTAAAAGAACACTACAGCTGCTGTCTATAAAACAGGGATTAGTAGTCTGAGTGAGAAAACAGGAAGACTGGTGAAGAGGTCATGGCCATTCACTTAGTGTCAGGTGGGAGAGTCTGACTAGGAGAGAGAAGTGGTGATAAGTGATCAGATTTGCTAAATATTCTGGAATTGGACTCAGTAGGATGTATTGATAGATTAGATGGGGACCTGGGAAAGGTGGTAGGAGAGTGTATCATGAATGACTTCAAGGTTTGGGGTTTGAGCAATTGGATGAATGCTGGTATGATTATAAGAGATTGAGAAGATTTTGCAGGTGTGGAGTGAAATCAGAATTTCTGTTAGGGATATGAAATTTAAAGTCGTCGATGAGACAGCAAGATGGCAATGATTAACAGATAGCTTATTGTATATGTTTAGTAATTAGGACAGATTTCTGGGCAGATAGAAGTTTATTAAATGAGCCTGAATAAGATTTTTTAGGAAGTAGTAAAGAGGACTGATAGAAACTAGATAGAGAAGAAGGGAGGGATGAAGATATAGCCCCGCTGTATTTCAGCCTTTGTAGAACAGAATAGCAGAAGTATCCAGCAAAGCTGCAAAAAATAGAAAGCTAATGGGGGTAAAAGAACATCAAGAAAGCACAATGTCCTAGGAGACAAGTGAATGAGCTTGAGATTGGCCCTGGACAAGAGAGCCCATGTGTACTAATCAGGACAGGTTCTGGTAGCTGTGGGAGCGATAATCAATGAGCATTTACTTCGCACTCCAGCTGCATGTGCAGCTCAGGCAGGCTGGCTGCTCTGCTCACTCCAGCACGTGGGCTAGTGTGATATAGACTAGATATATACTTCCAAGGAAAAGATGCATCATGGCCATGCATTGCTTATTAAAACTCTGATTAGAAGTGATGCAGGCTATGTCCTTTCACATTTTATTGTCCAAAGGGACTCAGAGTCACAGCTAAGGTCTAAAGAGATAAGACAGGACAGTGTCACCGTGTTTCCATGAAGAGATGAAAACAAAATACCTGTGACAAGCATGCAGTGAGTAGGGTGCTGGTGATAAGAGGAAGTAAGATAACACTTGTGCTGTTCACCACTTGTAGACATTTAGAGACTGGGAATGATTTTAGAAGAGATTCTAAGATTTATTTGCTTTTTCCCTGGCTTCAAAACTAGTTAGCACAGGTGACTTTCATCTATGTCATTTCAAACCACAGTGGAAATTGAGGACTGATTAAAAGGTCCCATCAAAAATGGCTCTATTTCATCTTTTCTTATGGCGGAATAATATTCCATTGTGTAAATATACAACTTCTTTATCCAGTCATCTGTCAGAGGACACTTCCATTATTTCCACAACTTGGCCACAATGAACAGTGCTGCAATGAACATTGGGGTACATATATCTTTGTGAATTAAGGTTTTCAAATTTTGTGACAGCATGGATAAACCTTGAAACCATCTTATTAAGTGAAATAAGTTAGACTGAAAGAATCAAGAAACATATGACCTCACTTACAGGTAGAATATAAGACTGAAAGTAACAAAGACACAAAAACTCATGGACACAGTCAAGAGTTTAGTGGTTACCTGAGGTTCAGCGAGGAGGGGAGTGAGGAAGGAGGAAGGGATCATCAAATACATGGTGATGGAAAGAGAACTGACTTGGGGTGGTGAGCACATAATGCAATGCATAGAAAATGTGACATAGAACTGTACACCTGGAACCTATGTAATTGTTACCAACCAATGTCACCCCAATAAATTTAACTATTAGAAAAAAGATGAGAGATAAGAAAAATAAATACATACATACATACATACCTAATAAAAGGTTGTGTGCTCTCTTTTTTTTTTAATATATATTTATTTATTTATTTATTTTTGACAGAGAGAGAGAGAGAGAGAGAGAGAGAGAGAGAGAGATACAGAGAGAGAACTGAACTGGGGGAGCTCCCAGTTCAGCATATGGTTCCGCACGGGCCGGGGCCGGGATTTGATCCACGGTCCCCGGGGCTGCAAAGTGAGCGCTTAACCCACTGAGCCATCCCAGCTTCCCCTGTGTGCTCTCTTAAGACACAATCCAGAAGCTTACGCACAACACCACGCTGCCTTTGTTATGAGTTCCAAATTCATCACCATATAGAAGGGGCCCATCAGGAGATCCATATTTTAACAGAGAAAATTTAATAGAAAGACTTGTTGGCGAAGTAGAAGGTGATTAACTGTATAAGAAGGAGTAAAAGAGAACATAAAAGTTTAACAGGGGCAGCAACTGTAGATGGCTGTTACAAACATGAGCAGAAGGGCAAAGTGCACAAGGAAGGAATTTGGAAACTTTGATGAGGGTCTTGTAGGGCTGAGACTCAGACCCCTGGGCAGAAGTGGTGGTGGGTGGAAGAGCACACTGCCTGCCCCTGAGAGAAGAAAGTCCCTGGAGACTACTTGCTTTGGAGCCATGGACACTTGTTGTGAACGCCGATGAATGAATCTCACAAGGACACAAAAGCAAAGAAAAAGAGTAGTTATGGGCTGAACTGTAGTCACCAAATAGATCTTTTGAAGTCCTAACCTCTGGTACAGTACTTGTCAATATGACCTTATTTGGAAATAAGGATTTTGCAGAAGTAATTGAAAAGCAAGATTAGACGAGATCATACTGGAGTAGGATGGGTCCTTAATCCAATATGACTGGCATCCTTATAAGAAGGGGAGGAGAGACACAGAGTCAGACACACATAAAGAAGAGAGAATGAGGTGAAGGCACAGACACAGAGGGAAAAGGCCCCATGACAATGTGTGAGATTGGAGTGATGCATCTACGAGCCAAGAAGCACCAAGGAGTCAGAGAAGATTTTACAAATCTGACTTCAAAGGTAAGGAAAGGAAAAGCGAAAACAAGTGAATGACATGAGATACTGCCATTTGAGACAACACGATACACCTTGAGATCATCATGCTAAGTGAAATCAGACAGAAAACACCAGAACCTTATGACTTCACTCATAGATGCGATATAAACCTGAAAGTAACAAAGAAACAAAAACTCATGGCCGCGGAAGCTGGGATGGCTCAGTGGGTTGAGCGCTCAGCTTGCAGCCCCGGGGTCCAAAGATCAAGTCCTGGTCCCAGCTCATGGGGACCCATATGCTGAACTGGGGTATAGCCCAGTTTGGTTCTTGCTGGGGTGAGCTTCCCATGTGGTAGGCTCCTGGTCTGGCTCCTGGTCCGGTTCCTGCCCTGTGTGGTCCCGACCCACCTGTGTGGAATAAAACCATGTTGAAAAACTGATGACGTACAACTATGGAGACGACTCTGGGTCCTCCCCCTTCTCTCTGTTTCTCTCTGTCTCTATCTCTGTCTCTCTCTCTTTGAAAAACAATAAATAAATCTTAAGAAAAAAAAACAACTCATCATCACAGTCAATAGTTTAGTGGTTACCATAGAAAGTAGGGAGGGAGGTTGGGGGAGGGCATCAAATACATGGTGATGGAAGGAGAACTGACTCTGGGTGGTGAGCACACAATGCAACACATACACAATGTAATGTAGAATTGTACACCTGTAATCTATGTAATTTTACTAAAATGTCACCCCAATAATTTTAACTTAAAAAAAGAAAAAGAAACAAATACCAAGCACTGCCAGGAACACCAGAAGCTAGAGAGGTATGGGACAGATACTCTTCTATAACCTTTAGAGAGAGCATGGCCCTGCCAACCCCTTAATTTCAGACTTCTAGTCTCCAGAACTGTTAGAGGCTACGTTTGCACATTAAATTCACCCCTTTGCACATGGAATTCACCCTTTTGCACATTAAATTCACTCCTTTGCAAATAAAATTCACCCTTTTGCAAATCAAGTACTTTTACATATATTAAAAAAAAACATTAAATAATGTTAACTATACAGTAAAAAATCAAAAACTCATATATACATAATTTAACATATGTCGGTTTTCCTGTTGTACCTTGTTTTTGTTTTCATCAGTCAACTGTGTGCAGAGTTGATACCTGTAGTATGGAAACGTTACCTAAAAACCAAACATATTAAGATTGCCTTTTTCTGTTAATATGGGAATGTTGTTCAATCATTATAAATAATCCCACAATATTATACAACAAAAGTATTATATCTGAAGTGTGCTCCTAGGATTTCAGTTGGTCATCTCCATATATATATAGTTTTAAATATTTAGAATCAATACATAACTTGTGCTTGAATAGAATATGTTTGACTGTCTGACTGTGTAATCCTTCGGCACAGGTATTATAAATAGTGTTATTCTGTGGTAAATATGCATATTAAAGATTCAAAATGCTAATAATTTCATTTTTAAAACTTTTTAATTTTAAAGGGCTACAATGAACACATCTTCTGAATCAAGTTCTGAAAGCCCAGTTAAAACGCATTTGGGCAGACAAATGCAAATCAACTCACCAGAATCATCAAGCACAAGTTCAAGCCGTCCTGTTGTTCCACGAAATTGTCCGCATACATACAACCGTATAAGTTTAGATAAAAAAAACATCCTAATAAACTGCTATATGATGGTAAAACCATCAATGAATCGGTCGAAATCGCTGGCATAAATAAAAATATGGCAAAGTCCATTATCAAGCAATACAACAAAAATTGTGGGTTGCTAGAGAAAAAGCATGGTGGTACTCGGCCTCTTAAATTAACTCTGGCGATATTAAGCAAAATTGAGCAAATAATTGAAGAAAATCCTTCCATAACTTTAAAAAAGATTAATCAAAAAATTTTAGAATCAGAACATACACAATTAAACATTAGTTCCATTAGGAATGCATTGAAACAGTTGCAGATTACATTAAAATGTGCTTCAATACTGTAGAAGTGAATTACATATGTATCTGCACACAGTGTTCATACATATCTTCATCTCCGTATGTAATTATGAAATTGTATGAATTATAATAAAACTTTTTATTTCTAACTATGTAGTTAGCTTTGTTCTGTTTTTTTAAATATAATATATATGTAAAAGTACTTGATTTGCCAAAGGGTGAATTCAATTTCCAAAAGGGTGACTTTAATGCACAAAACCTAGGAAACTAATATAAGTCTCTTCATCCTCTTTCAGACTTGCTACCTCCCTCCAGGATGGCCTGTTCACAGGCAAAGCAGAAATGAGGTCTGTGGAGTCCCCAGCTTGTGAACCAGGATAAAAAAGGGCGAGAGTAGAGCTGAGAGGCACTAAAATAGTAACAGGTATGGGCTTGGATACCAGGAACAAGTCAAAAGAATTCTATGATGCTCAGTTTCCCCACATGTGAAACAGGGAGAATAATACTGTGGGGCCTTGTAGCGGAGTTTTGAGAATAAATGTGAAAATTACCGTCTTTAAATTCAAAAAGCAAGCATTTAATAAGATGCCTTTTCATGTGTTTCATACTTTTAGCATGAATTAAAACCAAAGGAAACTTTGCCTGATTTCCTATGGGACTCTATGGTATGCTCACTGTTCTTTTGGAGAACTAACAGCATGACAAAATTCCAAACCTCACGACAATTTAAAATGCCTGTGTCTGAAGATGTGTGGGAGGGCGTGCATGTAACAAATCCATCCAGGCAAAAAATGATGCATTTGAAATAACTCCCCCCAAAATCTAAACTAACATAAACCCTTAATCAATTAATCCTTGCAGCATCTTTAATAACAAATTAAACTTAATAAAAACAGAACAGTTAATAAAAAAAGAGAGAGAGAAGGTTGTATAACAAGCATCAACAAAGCCAGCACCAAACATATTGGGTAGCTTTAGTTCTCCCAGAAAATGCTTTCTTCTGCCTCAAACTTGTCTGGGTTGGAAATTTTTATTGCTTCCTGAACACATGGCACATTTGCCACAAAACTAAGGGTCACTGATGAACCTGTTTCACCCTTTTCCGTGTATGTTACTGAGCTAAGGTTTAAAATGAAAAAAAAAAAGTGAAAACAAATTGGGGCTCCTTCTAGAAGACCATGGGAACAACTATGATCAAGAAAACAACTTTAAAGAGGCTACAGAAATACAGGTATAGCTGTTGTCCTGAAACATGTTCATGCTCAGAATTGACAAGAGTTGATCCCTGGAGAGGGGAAATTTGAGTTCTGTAAATGCACTGTGTATATTACAGGGTCATGGTGGGGCCTGATGATGCCTCAACAGGTCACATCCTGTAGCTTGGTCCTTACAAACACCCACCCCCCAAAATAATATCTGCAGCTTATTGAATGGCTACCATGTGCCCGATCCTGTACTAGGCATAGGAGAAAACATGGTGAACAAGACAGACTTAATAGCCTAGTGGGGATCATAAACCCAGACTAATAATTGCACATGTGACCATTCTTCTTCATCCAGCTGTGTTTAGGACTCCCCAAAACACTGGTGTTCAGGTCATCCTGGGACCGACTGTCCGTGGTTCCATGACAGATCCTTAAAGGGCTTGTTTGGTTCGAGCTTGTTCTTATAGAGCACAAACATCCAACATTCAGCATGTGTCACACAGCTGCCCACAGTAGGAATCTGACTTCTGTTGGCTGCCTGAGGCTCTTTGGTCACAACCCTGGCTCAATGTCAAATGTCCACTTGCTCCATATCGCTTAGAAATTCACCTAAGAAGGTTCTCTGAAGTCATCTGATTTTGAGTCCCTCCACTGTGATGCCTGGTTTTCAGGGAGCACTCACCCCAGGTAGAGATCTCTAAGATGTTCAATGGTCAGTGTCTTTCCTTAAGACCACTGTCTGGTGACAGTGTCTGTCATCAGAAGACCACGTTCAGCTGTACAAGATTGGTGTCCAATAAAGTGTGCCGGGAACCCAATAGAACAGACCATGCTTCAACACTTAAACATTAAATGAAGACTCATGAAACAAACCATTTGGGGAAAGAAACTCATTTCCTGGTATTAAGAGGAGGTCTATGACATTTCAGCAGTACTACCCCAGGCCCTTAGAATATGGTCTCTACACATGTGTTTCTGTGGCAGTGTGATACGACAGAGCAGAAATGAACTTGAGATAGTCATTAACAGAATGAGAATCATCTCAAGATTCCATGATTTTTGGAAGGAGGCATCCAAAGACATTAATGAAGTTTTAGGAACCAGGGAGTTCTCTAAGATAGTTGAAGAAGGAATAGGGGATGATGCATTAGTTTGTCAGATTCTGCTCCACAACAGCCTTCTCACTAAAGACTCTTCTTTTTTTTTTTTTTTCATTTTTATTTTATTGTTTTGAGAGAAGATGAGAGAGAGAGAGAGAGAGAGAGAGAGAGAGAGAGAGAGAGAGAGAGAGAGAGAGAGAAGGGGCGAGGGCCCAGAGCAGTCTCCATAGTTGTACATCATTAGTTGTGACATGGTTTCATTCCACACAGGTGGATATGGGGTCACGTGGGGCAGGAACTGAACTAGGGGACTGCAGCATGGGAGTTATTTGCCACTGAGTCATCTCAGAGGTTACCAGTTGTGCTGCAGTTCAGCATATAGGGTTTGCATGGGCTGGGCCAGGAATTGAACCCTGGACCTCACAATTGCGATGCAAAATACAAGAGCTCAACTTCTGAGCTATCCTGATATCCTCCTTTTTAAAAAAAATTGTGTTTCCCTTTGGTATGAAAAAATTGCTCTTTATCATATGACATATACTTCTAACCCTCAAAAGCCAGAAATGCTATCATTCTATTTTATTATGCGTGGGACCTGTATCATTTCAAAGAAACTAGGCAATCGATGAATACTTTTGAGCAAGGGGACACAGTGAAAGAGTCCTAATAAAACTGACTAGTAAATATGGTGTCCATTGGCAGAACCTGCTCCAGTGTGGGCAGAGCTGTTGGCATCTATTCGGACGTGCTTGGAGATTTCCTGGAAGACGCCTTCTCCACCAGGTGTCAGTGTTCAGTCTTGAGTGTTTTATAAAGATATTTATCCACCAGGAGCTCTTCATTTCAAATACCGGGACAGATCTTGAGAACCTTCAGAGGGGGGCGTATAGAGAAGGCTTCGTTTTTATGTTTAGCCTATTACTATGGCTTATCATAAAGCTGAAGGTAGAGCTCTGTGGAAAAGATACTCACATAGAGTCTTTGAGAGGATTACCATATTGATCTCTTCCATTACGAAGTCCACTTAATTATTGTCTGTGAAGTTTGGGCTCTGGAGTTAGATTTCACGGGTTTCCTATTTTGGATCTGCCATTTTCCTACAGCTATGTGACCTATAAAAGTTATTCAAGATTATTGCAGGGGGAGCCAGGATGGCTCAGTGGGTTAAGCACTCGCTTTGCAGCCCTGGGGACTGAGGATCGAATCCCAGCCAGGCCCATGCAGCACTTATGCTGAACTGCAGTGTGTTTCCCATGCAGGAGGCCCCTAGTTCAGTTCTTGCCCCCCAGTTTGGCCCTGGCTTGAGGGGGTGTGCCTCCCATGTGGGAGGTCCCCAGCCTTTTCCACCCTACTCAGCCCCCACCTACCTGTGTGGAACAAAATTATGTCGAAAACTGATGACATACAACTATGGAGACTGCTCTGGGCCCTCCTCCTTCTCTCTGTCTCTGTCTCACTCTGTCTGTGTGTCTGTCTCTGTCAAAAACAATAAAATAAATCTTAAAAAAAAGATAATTGCATCTCATAACCTCATATGCAAAAGGGGAATAATAATAGAACTAGCTTCTCAGGGTGTCGTGTTCTTTGTTGTTAATGACATATAATGGAAAGATATAAGAATATAGTTGTATCCAATATAGAGTCTTTTCTCCCAACTAGATGTGGGCTTATTTCATAGAAGCATGAAATCCTAGATATTGTTATTCCACACTGCCTGGCATGGTATGAGGCACTTGCTGGTAATGCCTGACTTTGTAATAACCCTTAACAGTTTCCTTTATGGCATATCATGTGCAGTGTTACTTTCCACAGACTTTGAGGTAGACAGGAGGTATTGTCATCTCCAATTTACAATTGAGAAAACGGAAGACTTCAGAATTAAATAACTTGTCTAAGCTTATCCCATTAATAGTGCCCAGAGCCAAACTCTGAATTATGGTTGTTATTTCCAACTCAGAGGCTGCCTTGTCTGTGTCACAAGGATGTTCTTTACAAGGCTCCCTTTTAATAACCATGACCTGTTTTGGTTGATTGATGGGTATGCAAGTCATGGCGAATGGTGGGTGCCTGGGGAGGTCCCCCAAAGAGGACTTGTGAGACACTGAGGATATAGCACTTTCCTTCACTGTTCTAGACTCAGCCCTGCCCACTTGACACTCAGCTTTGCGTACAATGTCTCTGGCACCTGGTTACAACCAAAGATGGGTCACAGAGAGAGATACTGACAGCAAGAGCAGAGGCAGGTCCACGCTGGTCTCTGTTTGTCCCTACACACGTGTGGCTGAGATCAGTGTACAGGACAAGGAGGGAACAGATGGTTGGTACTGCTTAGCCCTCAGAGCCCAGCACACCGCACCGCTCAGTGAAACATACTGGTTCTCACTCCTTGCTTCCAAGAAAATGGCAGCGGGGGAGCATTTGTTTCCTAAGACCTCCACAGTATACAAGGAGAAAAATGTGGCTGGAATGCAGCTCACTGAAGAAACATGTGGCCCCACAGTTATTTCTATGAATGTTCAACAAGTTCATTCTCTGAAATAAGTTAAAGAAGTTAGGCGTATGAAGTAATGTCCTGTCAAGTCTGAGGAGAACAGATTATTGGCAAAGTCCTAGTATCCACCTTGTGTCCAGTAACTTATTAGAAAAAAGCTTTCGTTGTACATAGAGACAGTTTTTAAAATTGTCAGTTACAACAGATCACTTTCTATCTAAGTCCTTGAAGAGGGAAAGCATGGTACTGCTTTCCCTTCTCCCCTCTCCCACAAGGGTGTACACAAAGTTACAGAATGACCATGTGGCTCCTTGAGGGCAAATTTGCAAAGGTTTTTCTTCAAAGTTCCCTTTTTGTCTCTCAAGGCACAATTACCTTCATATTGTCCTCATGAAGATGGAGGGCCATCCACCAATAAATTACACATGTACAAATGCCATGTCCAAAGACATCATCACTCAAGACTCAACTACAGTGACCCTTAGTGAACAAAAGGTATTGGCTTGCAGCTGAGACTCGATGAGTTGAGAATCTTATCATGATTGCAGTCACTTGGAGATAAGCTGTACCAGACGCCAGAAATAATCCTATTCCTTTATGGTTCATAAATGTATTTTGTAGCATAGAATAGGAAACCAGAGGTGACAGAAACCATCCTGATGAACTCCATCACAAACAAACAAATGTTAATGTCTCTTGTGGTCTACAAATACAAAAAACAGTAACTTACATTTCTTCCCAGTTGACACTCCTGAAAATGCTCTTCACTTTGATAGTTTTTCCAGGGATTAGCCTGAATTGGCAACGAAATGATTTCCTGGGGAAGCCTGGATGGCTTAGTGGGCTAAGTGCTCGCTATGCAGCCCCAGCGTCTGAGAATCCCTGGCCCTGGCCCATTTGGACCCATATGCTGAGCTGGGGTGTGGCCCCCAGTTCAGTTCTTGCCAGGGTGAGCTTCCCATGTGAGAAGCACTCGGTTTGGTTCCCAGGTGGTGGGGGCATGCCTCCCATGTGGGAGGCCCCCATCCAGTTCCTGCCCTGTGCGGCATCCACCACCCACCTGTGTGAAATAAAACCGTGTTGAAAGCTGATGACGTACAACTATGGAGACTGTTCTGGGCCCTCCCCCTTCTCTGTCTGTCTCTCTGTGTGTGTGTGTGTGTGTGTGTGTGTGTGTGTGTGTGTGTGTCTCTCTCTCTCTCTCTCTCTCTCTCTCTAAAACAATAAAATAAATCTTAAAAAAAAAAAAAGAATTGATTTCCTAATTCCAGGCCAGACCTGACTCCCTGGGCCCGAGACCTGTGCAGTAGCCTGAAGCCCGTGCTCCAAAGAGCCTCTCATTTGGCATAATGTTCTGTGGTTGCTGTCTTGGAAATCTTAGTACTGTTATTTTTGAATGTGTGTTTTGTAAGTGAAATTATGATGGGACAGCAGAGCATGTATCTGAGGAGAGGAGTTACATGCAATATTATTGTCCACTGACATTCATTGAAGCCCTATTTACAAAAAGCTTTTGTGACACTCCATAAACGAAGACCGCTGGTGCACCCACACATTGTGGGAGTTCAAAACAAGTGTTTCAAAACAAGTGCTAGGTAAGTGTGAGGTCTGTGACTGGGTGTGAGGGGGTCATTGACAGCTCCTATAAGTCATGCTTTCTGTTTGAACCACAACTTGCTTTGGACGTAGAAAGAATGCAATGGTGCTCTAATAAACACTAACGAGCAAAGAACCCTACCATATTATTTTTCATGTGTTATTTCCCTGAATAAGCCAGTGACTCATAATGAAAATGATGAAAGAAATAAAGGAAAAGATGTCACAACCCATAGTTCATTTTTCTTTCAGTCTTTTGTTATCAGTAAGCTGAGCATAAAGTTTGTAGAATGTGTATGTATAACATAGTAAAATAAAAACAACTAAATTAGTTTTGAGTATAGTTCTTATTGTTAGGGTAAAACCAAAATATGCATACCATATTTGTCTGTGTATAAGATGATATTTTTGTCTAAAATTGTTAGAACAAAAATTGAGGGTCATCTTATAAATGGGGGGGGTAACCTGTGTATTAATATCTTAATGTTAGGTTAGGAAAGTTGGGGTCATCTTACATATGGGGGCATCTTTTACATAGAAAAAAAACGTACACCTATGAGCTTTGAAATATGGCTTGTGAAAATTTTTTTCTTTTTTTTTTTTTGGCTTGTGAAATTTTGAGGATGCTTTATATACTCTTTTATTTGCATTTAAAACTGGCATTGTACCATATAAAGATGAATGATAAAATTTATGCTAATAATTTAAAATGTTAATCTTTCTTTAGAATGACATTAAATAGCAAATATAAAACAACATGACAAATGTAAAGAGAGACTGAGGAAGAAAGAAGAAAGCTTATATTTTAATAACTTTAAAATCACTTTTTATCCTACTTTTTAAACAAGTAGCTATGTATTTTTATTTTGCAATGGGTCCTGCAAATTACATAGCTGGTCCTGCTCAAGGCCTACTAAGTGCATGGGTCCATGGTGCAAAAAGAGGATGTTGGGATAGCTCCCCAGTTGAGCACTTGCTTGCAATCGTGAGGTCTGGGGTTCAATTCCTGGCCCTGGCCTCTGCAAACCCATGTGCTGAGTTGTGGTGCAACTAGTAACCACTAGATGACTTGTCTGAGAAGGTTCTTGCCTCCCATGCAGGAGGCCCACAGTTTGGTTGCTGCTCCACGCGGCCCCATATCCACCTGTGTGGAATAAAACCATGTCACAACTAACCATGTATGACCTATGCAGACTGCTCTGGGCCCTCCCCCTTTCTCTCTTCTCTCTCTCTCTCTCTCTTTTTTAAGATTTATTTTTATTGTTTTTGGCAGAGAGAGACAGACAGAGAGAAGGAGGCCCAGAGCAGTCTCCATAGTTGACAGCATTAGTTTTCCATATAGTTTCACTCCACAGGTGGGCACCGGGCTGCGCAGGGCAGGAAGTGGGCCGGGGGGTTCCCGCATAGGCCCCGGAAAGAACTGAGCCGGGGGCACACCCTAGTTCAGCATATGGGTCCACCTGGGCCAGAGCCGGGATTCGATCCTGGGTCCAGCCACTGTGTTAGCATATTTGTTCTGCAGGGTTGCTTTTAAGGGGCAAAGTCTCCCAGAACTGGCTTCCATCTTTGCGCACTCTCCCACCCGTGCTCTCTGCCCACACAGGCATCGGTATGATGAGACCACAGGGACCAAAGAAAATCATGTTTGAAAGCAGTTCTGAGGGAAAGGAGTGGGTATACATATATATTTTTTCAAATAGATATATAATAAAATAATCAAATATGGATGTAATTCTTCAAAGAACATCACTTTGGGATTCTGGCAACCTATTTGCTCCTAATTAAAAGTAAAATAAGACAGAAAGCTCAGATATAAGGACTCAAAGGATGTCTAAAACTGCAGGACCAGTGAACAGTCTGTTTTGATATGAGAGGAGGGTGAGGGAGGTTTGGAAAGGCCAGGAATAAACCACCTTTGAAGATGGAGTGCAGATGAGTGAGTCATTCGTCCTTAAAGTATAAGAACCACATGGAGCTTACCGTGTCTCTTTAATTGCTACTGGACCGTTGAAAGAATTTCACAGAAGTCTGGATACAGTTTAACTCACTATTGGGATTAAAGCAGGATTTATAATAAAAGAGGGGTTAAAAATGTAAAGAAATATCAATGTGGTATAATTAAGAAGGGAGGAACAATAAACAGCTTCATAATTTTAACTAACAACAGGCACAGAGCAGAAAAGGGCATACCTCTGAGGAGTGTCTATAAAAAGTCAGAGAAAGAAATACCTGTTCTAATTTAATTACTCGTGTTTTTATTTTTTCTAAATATGAGCACTGAGACAAACCACTCTAAGGTTAAACAGATGTTATCTTTACATCTTAGATGCATCACATTCCATTTCAATCTCCTCTTATTCACACCAACTCTTCCACATGCAGAACCTGTCCATCATGGAGATGAACTTGTCTGGCTTATTGTTCATAAAGCCCAGGCTAGTTGAAAACTAGTTAGGGTTTCTTAAATCCGATTTCAACTTTGATTTTTCAGAGGTTAATAGGTTTGTACAGTGGTCTGTTGTGTCAACAGGGCCCTAGAAAAAGTTAATAATAAAAGCAATTCAAAAGGTCAAAAGAAAGACATTGAAAATGCTATAATAAAGAAATTACAGAGCCTGTGATGTATTTTTCTGAGGCATTTTAATTCAAACTCAGAAGCATGACAAAGAAAATAAGATAATATTGTTCAATGTCATTGCTGAAAGGGAAAAGTGACATAAGACACTAGCAGGGTATGCAAACAAATTTCAACAACTCATGATGGCCTAGTGTTCTCTAAAGAGTCTAATGAACTAGGAGATATTCTAACAGATGTAGGAAGAGAAATGAATCTCTGGTAACAAATTATTTTTTTTGATGTTAGATGAAGGTAATGCAATCAGCATTGGCTGATAGAGCTAATGCAAACAACTGCTACTTCAGCACTGAAGAATTTGAATCTCTGAACTTCTGTCAAAGTGTAAGTGATTAGTGTTCTGTTCTCATGATGAGGAGAACAAGGTAGGGATACAGAAGCTGGAAGCAATGTTGGAACAATTTTCTTCTTAGTTGCTTCAAACTTAATCATCCTGTGCTGGTCATTAGTAATACCACTGGGACTCATAAAATTCACCAGTTACATATGGATACCTCAGCAAAAGAGAGTGTGGATATAGTTTTACATGGTGAGTGTCTGACTGTGTGCATGGTGCCAGGGGGCGTGCAGCCCCTCATGGTCCTAGAGGTAAAGACAAAGATGATATTTGTGCAATACGCTGGTACAGTAAAGTTTTCCTTAACCTGGCAAGAGACTTGGCACTGACTCCTGAACCTATTTGTCTCCATAAGATAAGAAAGTAACTTAAGGAACTATGTGATTCTAGTCCAACATTCTTTTTATAGTTTCAAAGGTCCAAAGCAGAAAATGAGGAAATAAAACCTTAACCACAAAAGTAAATATCAGAAGATGAAAACCTGGACAAATAACTAAAACAGAATATATAATTAATATAACTTAATATATAAATTATAAAAGAAATACAAAAGTCTAAATTTTTAAGGTAACAACAACTTGTTTGCTTTTTTTTTTCAAGATTTATTTTATTGTTTTTGACAGAGACAGAGAGAGACAGAGAGAAGGGGAGGGCCCAGAGCAGTCTCCATAGTTGTATGTCACCAGTTTTCAACATGGTTTCATTTCACATGGTGGGCGGGGGCTGAGCAGGGAGGGAACCGGGCTGGGAGCCTCCCACAAGGGAGGCATGCCTCTCAAGCCAGGGGCTGAACAAGGGGGTCCGGGTGGGGTGAGAACCATTGGGGGCCCACTGCATGGGGAGCTTACCCGAGTTTAGCATATGGTTCTGCAAGGGCCAGGACCAGGATTTTGATCCTTGGTCCCAGGGCTGCAAAGCAAGCGCTTAACCTGCTAAGCTATCCCGGCTTTCCCTTGGTTACTTCAGAGAGTTTCCTGGGATGTCCTTTTTTCCTTAGTAGAAACTTGCTGATAAAAAAATTTTTTTTTTAACTGAACTGGGGGCCTCACTGCATTCGGGAAGCACACCCGCAGTTCAGCATGTGGGTCTACCTGGGCCAAAGCTGGGATTCGATCCTCGGTCCTCGGGGCTTCAAAGCGAGTGCTTAACCTGCTGAGCCATCCTGGCTTTCTCTGAGAAAATATTTAAATTAAATGCCTGCCCAACACAAAAGCTAGTTGACAATCAGGTACTAAACACCTTTGAGTTAGCTTTTATTACACTTTCCTGCTCAAACACTTTTGATGGCTCTCCATTCCCTGGGTGATTAGATACAGACTTCTCACCAAAATCTGTATTAGTTACCTACTGCTGTGTAACAAATTACAACAAATTTAGTGGCTTAAAACAACACACGTATTGTCTTACAGTTTCTGTGAGTCCAGGGCCAGGAGTCTGAGCACGACTTAGCTGGCCCTTTGCTTGTTGTCTCACTAGAATGCAGTGAAGCTGTTGGCCAGGACTGGGTTCCCATCGGAGGCTCAGTGTGGAAGGACCAGCTTCTAATCTCCCTGGAGTGTTAGCAGAAATAGTTTCCTTGCAGGCTTCAGGAGTCTTGATTCGCGGCAGCTTGGTTCCCCAGAGCCAGGATTGAAGAGAGGAAGTTCAGTCTCTACACAAAATACTGTCGTTCTACTTTTTAGGACTTACCCATTCCCACTACTCTTTTAGATGTACTTTTTTTTTTCCTTTAATATTCCATGAAAACTGGACCTCATGCTATTAACTGAATACAAGTACTTCCTTCAATTCTCAGCCTCCATAATTTTGCATAAACTGATGCTTCTTTCTGAAATTCCTTCTTATAAACACCTAAGTTTCCCTAAGTCCTCCCCAAGGTCCATCTCAAATGTGTGCTGTATTCCTTTTGAAATGTTACATTTTGCTAATACCACCCACGACAATCATCAATCCTGATATCCAGTTTGTTTTTGTTTTTGTTTTAGATTTATTTTTATTGTTTTTGAGAGAGAGAGAGAGAGAGAGAGAGAGAGAGAGAGAGAGAGAGAGAGAGAGAAGGGGGAGGACCCAGAGCTGTCTTCATAGTTGCATGTCATTAGTTTTCTACATACCGGTAGTTTCATTTCACAGGTGGATGTGGGGCTGTGCAGGGCAGGAACCGGGGTGGGGGCCTCCCTCACAGGAAGCTCGCCCTGGTGAGAACCAAACTGGGTGCCACACGCCAGTTCAGCATATGGGTCCTCATGGCCTGGAGCTGGGATTTGATCCTTGGTCTCAGGGGCTGCAAAGCGAGTGCTCAACCCTCTGAGCATCCCCCTGACATCTGTTTTTGGTTCATGTCAGAGGAATCAGTTTTAAGAAGCACTGGCTGCTGCCCAAGAGGTACACTCCAAAAGATCACTCACTGGTCCATGAACTGAGCAGCACTTCCAGGCCAGTTCTTCATTTCATTACCTCCTTCCTTTCCTTTGATTTTCAAGGACTATTTTGTTTGCATTTGTTTGTTTGTTTGTTTTTGTTTGTTTGTTTGTTGCTGCTGTTTGAATTATAGCTCTATGTCACCTGCTCAGTTCCTTATGGATACCTGGCTGTCCATGTTTTCATGTGACTGGTTTTCCAAATACTTTCTCTGCTCCAACTCAGAGCTGCCCTCACCTGTTGTGAGTCACCCTCCATTCAACCCTCCTAAATCCACTGAAATGGTGAATTCTTATCCTCACCTAGTCCTTTTATTCAGGAATTATTTTAACTTCAGAGAATTACCAAGGAAGCTCATTAGTATGCAAATCCCTGGGCCTCACTTCCAAAGTGTATATGGATCAACATGTCTGGTGTGGGCCACAGGAATTTACCTTTTGTTTTTCAAGCACTAGAGGGGTCTCTCGATAATCCAGGATCACACCTGAGATACAAGGTTGTACCTTACCCATTTAACCCTACTTTCAAATTTTAAACCTTTCTCAGATTTCTCAAGGTTACTTTTTTCACTCGTCTTAATTTCAGCAAATGATTTAGCTCAGTGGTTCTCAACCACTAGGGAAGCCTACAAAAATCTCAGTTCCCAACCCACTTCCTATACCAATTAAGCCAAATATTCTTCTGGTGTTAATATATATATATTTATTAAACCACACAGCTTTTGAGTATATAGTTTAATGAGTTTTGACAAATGTAGCCATCTCAGTAACCAACGCACTAATCAAGATATAGGACATTTTCATCAACCTAAAATTTTTCTTCTTGCTCATTCAGGTCAACCTTCCTCTCCTTCCAGAAGCAACCACTATTCTAATTCTTATCCTCATTGATGTGTGTGTGTGTGTGTGTGTGTGTGTTCGATCTCTATGGGATCAAGATAGAATCATAAAAAGCAGATTTCTTTGTTTCTGACTTCTTTTGCTCAGTATAATATTTTTGATATTTATCCATGGTTGGCATCATTAGTCTTTAAAACCTTTCAAGCATTTACAATGTCTAATCATTTTCAACTTTGTATATTGTGTCAACCTGGAGAGCTTTAAAAAAATACCAATATTCATGCCCACCTTCACAATTTCCAATTTAATTGATCTGGGGTGAGAGCCCAGCATTGGTATTTTTGAAAGCTCCTCAATTGATTTTAATATTCTGCCCATATTTAGAACCTCTGGACTAGCATCAGAGATAATAGAATTCCATCGCAGTCATGTAGCTCTTCCCCCATCCTTTCCTATCTAAGAGGAATTGTTGGCCTTTCTCTTTTCCATTTATATTTCTGACTAATAATAGCTACCATTTTATGAATGCTTACTATATGCTAATAACTTTCTAAATATTATCTCACTTAGATCTTGCAATAATCATATTATCCTAGTTTGACAAATAAACAAAATAATAGTTAGAGAGAGAGTTTATACAGCTTCTAAAGGTAGGAGTCAGGATTACAGCTCCTATTTACTATTTGATGAGTTATACTTCCCTTGTCCATTAATTCTTCTTCTTCAATTTTTTCTCCTTCTTTGGCTTAAAAAAATTTTTTTTTATTGATTTATAATAATGCTTAGGCTTTCTCTATGCTAAAAATAAAAAATAAAAACTTCTCTTTAAACATGTCAGTCCTCAAATGACATCCTTATTTCTTCCTTCCCATCACTTCCAACCACTTGTAACTTCCTGCGTTACTCTTCCACTTGAGTACAAAGTAGCTTCAGCCCCCATCATGTGACTGAACTGGTTCTCAGGTCACCAATGATCTCTTAATTGCCTCCTTCAGTCTTTCAGCTTAATTTTTATTCTGTTAAATTCTTGAGCATTCTTCCCCCATGTTCTTTTTTTATATGCTCAACTGCTTGGACAGCAGCCAGTGGGAGACTGCTTGGTTCCAACTGGTAGTTAAAACTTCAGAGAACTTTGTATTAATTAAGGTTAAATGAGGAATCTGGTTCACGGTTTGCCTAACAACAACAGGCAATTATTATTGCCTACTAGGTACCTATTTAATGTGCTGTGTAAGATCCAATGTGAATCTCTCTTGAGATGCAGACAATATTGTTGATTAGGTGAGACTAAAGTTTATAAAACATTTATTGTTTGTAAAATTATTAAACACTTAAAAAATGAATAAACACTGGATCATATGGTAGAGACTACAAGTACGGGAGGTATTTAGAAGACAAGAAAAAGATGTATTTCTGTGCGAAGATACTCATAGAGTCGTTAGTATGGCCAGAAAGAAGGGATAGGAAAGGTTGTCCATGCAGGGGACCTTGCACCAGCAGAGGCAAAGAGCTCAGCTCCTTGTTGCTGGCTTTCTCTACCCTCTGGCTTTTCTATATTCTTTTTCTTTGTCACATTTGCTTTGGTCTCCAATTTCCATTTCTCCCTCCTTCCATTGTTCAGCACAATTCTTATTAAAATTCTTCCTGAATAGACAGGCAATCCTGTCCTTAGTTATGGCCATAAGTCTAGCTCTATTAATTGCTTGAATCTTTACCTCTAAAAGACCCCAACCATCTCCTAGGTTATCCTATCATTGGATCTAAGGATGTACAATGTAGTCAATCTCTTTCCCAATAACTCTCTAAATTCTTCCAGAAAAGTCCTTTTTCAAAGACGTGTTCACAACACCACATAGTTTTGATAACATTTAAACATCACCAAATGATGTTTACCTAGAAGCACAGCGGTGACTCATTGGCGCAGCAACATCATACAGACTTTTCTAAGAAACTAAGCTTTGCATTTCTCTTTGATCTCACAACTATAATAAGATCCCTTTAATCTGAAATGGTCTTTAAAGAGTGTCTTGTCCAACTTCTACCATTTCTAGATGGACGCCTGGGAAGGGTATCTCCTTTCCCAGCTAATGAATTTCTTTCCATAGACAAAAATTCAGGCCTCAAACCTCCAGGATTTCCTCCACTATGCTAGAATGCCTCCTGGCTCACTGGAGAAATATTGTAGGAATTCTAGAAGGTATTGCAATAGGTGAAATTGTTGCCTAGTATAGATTAAAAAAAAATTACTTTGTTTAAATCTTTACTGAGCAATCATTTTTAAAAAACAAGTTAAAAAATTTTTTTTTAATCAAGACAAGTCATCTCACGAGAATATTGCTATCATCCCAAGACATAGCATTATTGTGGCCAAAGTTACACAAAATCTGACAAGGTCATAAGTGGTGTTTCAAAATACAGGTTTTGTTACTTTTCAGAAGTGGTGAGGCTAACATAACAGGAGATGATTACCATCGAACAGGTGGTTAGTTAACTCAGGGATCCTAAGAGGAAGGGGGTCAGACAGGCGAAGCAATGGGATTGGCCAAGAGGTAGGAGGAGGAGGGATCTGTCTCAGGATCCTTTATTGTCGTCGTTTCTGTGGAAAGGAACGGGAGGGGCAGGAAAATCAGATTTAAGTTTGGCTCGCTTGAAGAATTTCAGTGGACTCAGAATATAGGGGCTGCCTTACTCATTGTCTGGTGCCTGGCCCTGGGGTGATTAGGGCAGGTGGATAGTGGCCCGGGGTGTGAGAGCCCGTAAAGGCAATTGGGATATGGGGTCTGCAATGTCTGGTTTTCATTTGCAAGTACACTGGTGAATTTACTATCTCCAGGAACTGGCCTACCATGGGAAGGGCAGTCTCTCTTGGGTCACTGAAGTCCTAGATTTCAAAGTACCAGAATGTAGAAAATAATAGACAGAGTTGACAGAAATGGTCGGGAATGATGAGAAATGATCACTAGGGGAGAAAGAAACCGAATGGTCCACGTTGTTCCCAATGATATGTTCCTATCTTACTCAACTCTGAGTAAGAACTAAGACTAGTTCTAATGTTACTCTTTCTTCTTCCCCCTGCCAACTCCCCAACTCAACAATTAATAGCGCTTTGGAAAATGCTACTTGTATCTGCCTTCTCTACAGAGTTTCACAGGGCTTTCTAGGGCAGGAGGCTTTAAGATGTCAGTGATTCCTAATTAGAGAAATTCTGAGTATTCAGATTATCCTGGAAACGAGCCTCAGCTTGCTTCAAAGGAGCAATTGCAACACATTGCAGGTGACACCTGTGCTGCTCAAATAGCTGTGAATTTAAGTGCTGAAATTCTGTTCTGTTGGGGGCTCATTTTAACTAAGAAAGTGCATTTCTGAATCTGGGCAAGAGACCAATTTTAAATGGAAGTTGAATTTTATCCTTATATAAGTATGACTTAGGGTTATTAAAAGACAACTTCGAGGTCCTAAATTTGAAGCTTAAAACATAATCTAAATTGGTGACATGATTTTCTAATGCAACTTGTTTTAAAGATATGTAAATTATACAATTCTTTTTATTCAAAGATACTTTTCTATATTGTTTAGTATTTTCCCACTGAAAATGACTGCTTTATAAGATTCCAAGTTGTAGTAAGCAATGGTATTTACAGATAAATAATGAAACATAAAAAAGACAATTAGCTCATAAAAATCATCATGTTGACAGCCAATTTAGAGTGTCGGGTTATAGCACATTGTTTCTGATAAAGGAATGGCTTCAATTGAAAGGCCCAGCCACCTCAGCACAGAGTCGTGAGAGCGGAAGGCTGGTGCTTCTGTCTTACACAGGCCTCCCGGCCCTGTCCTCAGGCTTGTCATTTGGATTCTCTCATTCTCAGTGTCCTCCTTATTAAAGTGAAAACATAGGGCTGGATTTATTTTTTAAACAAAATTTTAAAATTGTGGTCAAATACACATAACATAAAATTTAGCATCTTAAGCATTTTTGAATGTATACCGGTAGTTGAGTGGCATTAAGTCCATTCACATTGTTGAGCTCCCATCACCACTGGCCACCCACGGAACTCCTTCCATCTTGTAAATCGGAAACTTTGCACCCATTAAACAAACACTTCCCATCCCCTCTACTCCCAGCCCCTGGCAACCATCATGCTACTCTTCCTACTAATTTGACTACTCTACGCACTCTGTATAGGTGGAATCATATACCATGTTTGTCCTTTTGTGTCTGCCTTATTTCACTTATCATAATGTTCTCAAAGCTCATCCATGTTGCAGCAGATATAATAATTTCCTTCCTTCCCATGGCTGGGTGATATTCCATTATATGTACGTACCACAGTGTGTTTGTCTATTCATCCACCTATGGCCACTTGGGTTGCTTCCACATTTTGGCTCTTGTGAATATGCTGCTATGGACATAGAATACAAATATCTCTTTAAGTTCCTGTTTTCAATTTTTTTTGGGGGGGGGGTGGGTAGGACGGTGGGAGGAATGGGCATATGCCCAGAAGTGGACTTGATGGATCATATGGTAATTCTATTTTTAATTTTTTGTTGAATCATTATACTGTTTTCATAGTTGCTGCACTATTTTACATGAACAGCACTGGATATTTTAAAATTGCCCTTCATCATTTAAAATTCTAGAAACCAATACCTGTTTTTAAAATAATCTCTTTAAGTCATTTCCTCTTTACCTGGAAATCTTGATCATCAAGGAAAATGCTAAAATGTCTTTCACCCGAGAAAGGCTTTTCTGACCTCTTTTTCTCCCACACGTGGGTTATGTTCACGTACAGCACCTTTATTGCCCACAGTTAAACCCTATCACTTTTTAAATGAATTGTTTATTCTGTTCAAGGACATGAGCTCTGGGAAGGCAGAGATCATGTCTTATTCTTTGTCCCCTCCGCCTGATACAGAATAATCGAGCAGCAAATGTCTGTTGAGTGAATGTGTGAACAGATTAGAACAAAATAGGGTCAAATCATTTCAAATGAAAAATTGAGGACGTGATTAAAAATAGTAAAATTGGAGAATCATTTCTCTCTGAATGCAAAATAGTTCCTGGGAGAGGCTGGAACTCAAATGATCACCATAAGCAAAATAAAAATACGTAAGATAGCGCTCTGGCAACCGTCAGCTAGCTAGGATCTTCTCACGCGGGCTTTGGTTGAACATTCTTGCTCCTGCATGCTGGCATGCCCAGAGGATGCACTATTCTAGTGCCCATCAACATGGCAACGCAGAAGGGGCATTGAATGCCCATGCATGGGGGAGCATTAAAGGGGCTTTGTCCCTGGTCTTTGTTAAGCAGTATAGAAAACTTGTCTTTGATGCTGGAAGGGACATTAGAGTCCAATGATCCAGAGCTCTGTTCTCTTGGATGATGTAGCTGAGTTTTAGAGAAGGGAAGAGGTGTGTGCCAGGTCATAGGGCAAGCGGGCTGTGTCCTATGTGTGGAGACTCGCGCGCACACTCTTCCCACACACTTACGTATTAATACTATTTTAAAACCACCTTGCTGAGCGATAGAGGGCAGCTCCTTAAGTGAATACAGTGAAAAGACATTTCAGTGCAGCTCTCTAATTTAGAGAGCCCGAATAGAATCTGCTTCCATCTCATGCTAAATAAAAGGCAGGTGGGCAAGCAGGAGATACTCTCTGGACCCAGACAACAGCCCTCCTGCGGGGCTGTCTTGGCAGCTCCTCACACACTGCCTTGTCTGGGCGGCTTTGCTCCAAAGCGGCCTGAGGGAGGCCCAGCAGCCGTCGGCCGTGGCGAGGGCCGCTGTCCGCTGCCTGCCGGGCGGGCTGGGCACTCACCTGCCCCTGGACTCGGAGGGGTGGGAGGGGTGGGAGGGGCCCGGGCGCGCGGGCTTCAGCGGGGCCCAGCCACCAGGGTGCAGCCGCGCTCAGACGGCCACCGGGGCGCAGGGCGCCGCGCTGGGGTGCCAGGTGAGCCGGGGGTGGGGAGCTGGATGCGGGGACCTTTGCTGATCCGGGAGTGGGAACCCGGGGCACCTGGAGCCTGGGTGAACCTGAGTCCCGGCCACGTCCCAGGAGGGCGTCCAGAGCAGGAGTCCCCAACTTGTTCCGTGGGTGGCAGCAGGAGCACCCCGCATGCTGCCAGGGGTCAGGAGCGCGATCTGGGAAAATGAAACCCCAAAATGGCCAGAGATTTGTCTCGGGGAGATCTGGAGAAGTTCTGGACTATGTCTCATCTCGTGCCCTTTTCATGACAAACTGTGGGGTGTTTGGGTGTATTTGGGGGGACAGAGAGCTCATCTCTGACTTTCATTGACTCCGCCCTCTGGTGCTCACACTGTATGGTTCTGGGCTTTCCGGTGTTTGCAATCAGTGCCCCAAGATATTGCCCCCCAAGCCCCCGACAAGCAGACAGACAAAACCTTTTCTTCTGAAATGCCTTTCTTTTGTCTTGTTTTCCCTTGTTTTGTTGCCATAGATGAAGCGAACTAGTTTCAGATTTTGTCTAAACCTCCAGATTGTATGTCACTTCTTTTATTTATTTATTTATTTGGTCTGTTAGTGCATTTTGCTGAGGAGAGCTTCCATGGTTTCACTTGAGTCTCCCAAAGATCAAATTGCTAAAATCATAGCTTTGGGACCCTTCAACATGGCAAGTCCTTGAGGCAAGTGCTTGTAACTCAGGGTACAGATTCTTATTTGAAATCTGGGATTCAGGGAAGAGGTGGGTGAAGGGATTCCTTCAAGGGTTCAGGGAGAACAACCAACCGTCACCCAAGTCATAAATATGTCTGGGCTAAAAATTGGCCAGTTTTCCACTAGGAAGAAGTCAAATTAGTTTACGAATATCTAGGGGAAACCAGATGAATCTTGGTGAATGAACGGTCTGTAGAAGTTTCTTCTTGGTAACCAAAAGTGACCCCAGCTGCAGAGTTTCCAAGAATACTCAGGGAAACGGATGGGTGTGGTGTTCCAAGTTTATACTCCCTGGACCACTGGTAGCTGGGGAAAAGGGGGAGAGAGGGGATAACTCAGCTTTGGAGGGTATCAGAAAAACCCAGTGTGTGTGTGGTGGGGGAAGGAACTTCAGGGTGTGTGTGTGTGTGCGTGTGTGTGTGGTGGGAGGGTGAGTTGCAGTGTGTGTGAGTGTGTGGTGGGAGAGGGAGCTGTGGTGTGTGTGTGTGTGATTGTGAGTGTGGGGTGGAAGAGGGAGCTGTGGTGTGTGTGTGAGTGTGAGTGTGCTATGGGAGAGGGAGCTGTGTGGTGTGTATGTGTGAGTATGAGTGTGTGGTGGGAGAGGGAGCTGTGTGGTGTGTGAGTGTGAGTGTGCGGTGGGAGAGGGAGCTGTGTGGTGTGTGTGAGTGTGAGTGTGTGGTGGGAGAGGGAGCTGCATGGTGTGTGTGTGTGAGTGTGCGGTGGGAGAGGGAGCTGCATGGTGTGTGTGTGTGAGTGTGTGGTGTGAGAGGGAGCTGTGGGGTGAGTGTGTGTGAGTGTGCGGTGGGAGAGGAAGTTGTGTGGTGTGTGTCAGCGTGTTTGGTGAGG